>PVLD010016575.1:0-44558 GCA_004027595.1 Dinomys branickii | reverse complement strand
GAAAAAGTCCTCTAATAACAAATGCTGGCGAGGATGTGGAGAAATAGGGACTCTATTACACTGCTGGTGGGAATGCAGACTGGTGCAACCAATGTGGAGAGCCCTGTGGAGATTTCTCAGAAAACTAGGTCTAGAGGTTCCATTCAAACCAGCTATTCCTCTTCTGGGTATTTTCCCAGAAGATCTGAAAACATCATATCACTCTGATATATGTGCACCCATGCTTATAGCAGCACAATTTGTAATAGCTAAAATGTGGAAGCAACCCAAGTGCCCATCCACAGAAGACTGGATTAAAAAATTGTGGCATTTTTATATAATGGAATATTATTCAGCTATAAAGAAAGTCAGTTTTGGCGACTTTGTAGGCAAGTGGTCAAAACTGGAGTCCATAGTCAAAAGTGAAATAAATCAGCGGTACATGTGCATGCAAGGTATTGTATCACTGGTGTGAGAACCCGTGTGGGAATATGTTTTGTTTGTTTGTTTGTTTTTCGCGGTACTGGGGATTGAACTCAGGACCCCGTGCTTGCCAGGCAGGCACTTATTCCACTGAGCTATATCCCCAGCCCCAAGGGTGGGAATATAAACTAAGAGACATGAAGGAAATCTGTTCAAAAACAAAGAACAGATGGGACGTGGGAAAGGAGAAAAGAAAGAGACAAAAATGTGTGTTTGTATATATGAATATACATATATGCAGGAGGGCTAACATGGTTCTACTATTGTATTATATCACTTAATGCTAAGGAATAATTGAAGACGGGTTATTTGATCAATCTTGTATGTCTGTATGTGTTATCCTGAACACACACTTCGAAGATATCAATATGCAAAGCAGCAACTATTGGTGGCTTTTTTTTCTTTGTCTTTGGTTTTTTTGTTTTTTGTGTTTCCCTGTTGTTAAGAGGATTAATTTTCTGACCAATTTTGCATGTCTGTATCTGGGTTCATATATATACACTTCGAAGATATCAATGGATAAAGCAATAACCACTGTTGAGATCATGTCACCTTGTCTGTAGATCAGTTGTGATTGTAATATTTTTATGCTAATTTCTGTCTGTTTGTTAATATGTTTTTGTGCTTTTAGTTTTTTTTTAAATTAAAAAAAAGAAAGATAAAGTTGAGACATCATAGCTGAATGGATGTATCTTGAGACCTTACTCTTAAGTGAAATAAATTGAACATACATGTGTAAATATCAAATGATTCTGTAGTGTGAGAAACAGAAAGTGTAAATAAGGATCAAAGTGTATACTAGAAAACATGAAATAGGAAGAAAATGCTGAACAAATACTTAAAAAAAGAATGCAACAAATTAAATATTGTGTATCATTACCAAGGAGGTTTCAACTCAGGAATAAAGGGATGGCCCAACATGTGTAAATTAAAATATGTTACATAATACATAAACAAAATTCAAAAGGAAATGTTACATAATCATCCTAATAGATGTAGAAAAACCCTCTCACAAAATTGAACACTCATGCATAATTTTAAAGAAACCTTGATGAAGACAATATAAAATTCTTTTCTCAAACTGAGAAAAGCTTTTCATGTCAAACTCATTGTCAGCAAAATAATAAATGAGGAAAAATGAAATTATTCCCTCTGAAAAACAGAAACAAGACCAATGTGTCAATTCCCACTACTTCTGTTCAGTGTATTACTTGAAAGTTAAGTGAGAGCAATCAGAGAAGAAAAAAGAAATAAAGTGATACAAATAGGAAAGAAAGAAATCATACTACCTTATTTGCAGATGACATGATCCTTGACAAAGAATATCTAAAAATTTCTACCAGAAGACTCTTAGAATTAATAAAATATTCAGTAAAGTGGCAGAATATAAAATCAACAATACAGAACAGCATTTCTGTATACCAACAATGAATTCATTGATAAGAAATCAGGCAAACAATCCCCTTTACCATAGCTTCTAACAAAATTAAATGTCTAGGAATTAATCCAAACAAAGAAGTGAAAGTGAAAGTCCTCTGTAGGAAAAATGTACTACCAAAAAAACAATGATTGAAGATGATAGACATGGAAAAGTGGCCCATGCCTGTAATCCCAGCACTGAGGAGGTTGAGGTATGGGATTGTTGTGAGTTCAAGGCCAATCTGGGATACCTATTGAGTTCAAGGCCAAGATTAACTACGTATCAAAACCTTAACTCAAACAAACAAAACGAAGCAAAACAAAACATAAAAATCTAAACTAGACTAAACTAAACAAGATATCCCATGCTCCTGGATAAATGGAATAATATTATAAAAATGCCTGTATCACCAAAAGTGGTACATACATTTAATGTAATGGTAATCAAAATATGAACAATATTCTTCACAGAGATAGAAAAAGTCCTAACTTCCATATGGAATCAGAATAGGTCCAGAAGAGCTAAAGCATCCTGAGCATAAAGCAGGAGGCATTACAACCCTGTACTTTATAGTTTTCCTACAAAGCTACAGAGATAAGAAGAGAAAGCCACTAGCCCAAAATATACCTATTGATCAGTGAATTAGAATTTAGGATACAGAAACAGCCCCATGTTTCTTCAGCCATCAGAGTATTAACAAAGAGCCCAAAAACATATACTTGAGAAAAGATAGCATCCTTAAAAAATGGTGTTTGGGAAACTGGTTATCCACATGGAGAAGAATGACTCTTGATCCTTATCTCTGTGTATTAAAATCAAATGAAAATGGATGAAAGGCCTACATACTAAAATATAATTACTGAATCTGCTCAATATAAATTAGTTAAAAATTTCTAAGACATACGCAAATGAAACACTTGATGAGCAGATCCCCAATTGTACCAGAAATAAAACCGAGTGAATAAAATAAGATTACTTTGAATTGGAAAGCTTCTGCACTATAAGTGAAACATCAAACAAAATGAAGAGACAATCTGCAGAACTGTAAAAAAATTCCATTTCCTCCGGGGGCAGAAGACTACTATTTAGGACATATAAATAGGACTCAAATTAAATAGGCTCCCCAAAATTAACAACCAAATAAAAAATGAGAATTTGAAATGAATAGACACTTCTCAAAATAAAAATTAAAAGTAGCCAATTAGCACAAAAAAGTGTTCTGGTTCTTTGGCCATTAGAGAAAGACAAATCAAAACAGCACTGAGATTTCATCTTATCCCAGTAAAAGTGGCTCTTGTCAAGGTCTCAAAACTCAACAGTGAATAAAGAGCAAAATAAAGGATAATAAAAAGATAACAAAAAGATAAAGATAATAAAAGGTAGGTAGATCTTTTTTAAATAAGAGGAACAAGAGAAGGAGAGGAAGAGTGGAAGGGATAAAGGAAAAGGACTTGGACTTAAATAAGAAGAGAATCAAATAATAAGATGGAAATAGAGCTTTTAAAATGAGAAAGAAAAGAAGAGTTGGAGGGATGGGAGGGAAAATGTACAAAAAAGAATTAAGGTGTATTATTTACATGTACAAATTCCCAACAATAAATGCAGTCATTATGTACTGCTAATGTATGCTAATAATTTTTTGTCAGATTAAAAATTTAGAAAAAAATGCTAGTAAGATTGTAGGGGGAAAAGAAATGCTTCTTTTTGTTGCAAGAAATGTGTTCAAATACAGTTACTATGAAAATCATTATGGAGATTCCTCAAATAATTAAAAATTAAAATTTCACTTGATCTAACATACCTCATAGGAATCTTCATTAAAGAGTTACAGTCATCATTTTACAGTGATAACTGCATACCTATATTTATAGCAGCAGAATTCACAATAGCTAAATTATGGAAGTGGTTTACATGCTCATCAACAGATGAATGAACAAAGAAAATGTATTACATATACATGATAGGGAACTACTATATATGAAGGTAAATGTGAATCATTTATAGGAAAATGGAGGAATCTTGAGATCATAATACTAAAGGAAATAAATCCTACAAAGACAGAAAAAATGTTGCATGTTTTCCTTATATAAAAATAAAAATATATATAAATTTAAGAGCAAAATAATACTGAGTTGATAAGTATTGTAAAAAATACACTTTGTGGAGATTGGAAGGGGATCTGGCAAAGGAGGGTGAGAAGTGAGGAACAGAAAGAAATTAAAAATGAAGGAACCACAATATGTATGTGCACCAACTCCCTAAAATGAACATAAATATTTTGTACTGTAAACTTATACTAATAAAAATATAAAGTTGTGATATCTATATGCACAAATTTCCAGAGCAGATACGACTACTGTACATCAGAAAAACAAACTGACATACAAAAGTCCTTGGAAAAAGAAAAGCAAACTAACCTTAAAGCAATCACGAAGGAAAAATTACAATTAAAGTGGAAACTAGTTAATAAAAATAGAATCAATTAAAGAGACAAAGACTATTTTTAAAAGATCATCATTTAACAAACATATCTAGTTTAATAAAAAAAATTAGAATTGCAAGAATCAAAAATGGAAGAGTGATTATAACTAGCAGTAAAAAGGATTATGAAAGGAAACTATGAACAACTGTCTGCCACCTATTAGGTACTTTAAATGAAATGCATAAATTCCCATAAAGTCAATGGTTAATTTTTATAAACTGACTCAAGAAGATATATGCACTCTAGAAGGCGGCTATGCTCACCACTGTACCACCAATGCACACAGATACATGCACTCAGAAATAGATCAATTCATTTGTGGAAATTGAATCAGTAATCATAAAACTACACACAGAGTAGGCAAATGACCTGATGGCTTCACTTCTAAATTCTGATAATCATTCAAAGAATTAATACCAATCATCATAAGTTCTGGAAAAAACCCTAAAGAACTGGGGTCACTTTCTTACTCACTCTATTAAGGCTAGTAAAATCCTGATATCAAAAAAACAAAGACAAAAAAGGAAATGAGTATTACAGAGTAATGACTATCATGGAAATAGACTCTAACAACTCAATAAATTACCTAATAGAATTTAGCAATATATAAAAAGAAATATCATCAATAAGAAGGATTTATGCCAAGTATGCACAGTTGCTTTGCTACCTGAAGATAAGTTAATTTAATAATCATATAAACAGGATAAGTATTTAAAAAACATGATATCCTCAATTAAAAGAAAAAATACATTTGAGAAAATCCAATAGCTTTTCATGATAAATAATATTCGGAAAATTAGGAATAGAATGGCACTTCCACAACCCAATAAAAGACATCTACCAAAATCCATGCCATTATACTTAATGTTAATAAACAGGAAATTTTTGCTCTGAGTTCAGTAGCAAGATACAAACATCCAGTATTTTTGTTTCTCTTAAAAATTACAGCAGGAGTCCTAAAAAGTGAGATTAGCAAAAGAAAGAAATAAAAGGGATAAATATTAGCAAGGAAGAAATAAAACTTACTCTCAGATATATGATTATCTTTAGAGAACATCCTAACAAATCAACTAAAAATTTGAGAACTAATAAACAAGTTTCCCAAGGTTGCAAGATATAAGTCCAACATAAAAAGTCAATTATTTATATAAACTTACAACAAACCATTGAAAAATAAAATCAATATATGATTGAATTAAAAAGAATAAAATAATTAAGAATAGATTTAACAAATTAGTAGAAAAACATTACTATAATATATTATTGAAAGAAGTTGAATAAAAACTAAACAGAAAAACATCATATGTTCATCTATCAAAGAACTAACATTTTAAAAACGACAATACTTTTATACTGAACTATATTTTCAACATAATCCCTGTAAGAATTTCAGTTGAATTATTTGTGGAAATTGACTGGCCAATTTTAAAAGTCATATGGAGTTGTAAGATCTCAGAATAGCCACAATAATGAGATATGGATTATATTTAGATGTCTTTCCCAAAGGTGGGGCTTTTTTGGAGGTGGCTGGATCTAGAGTATGTGACCTGGAATTGATTCATGACACAATGCTAGGATCAAGTATGCTAGGATTAAGGGTGTGAGTATTACCCACTTTAAGCAGCATGTATAAGATATAAGGGACAGAAAGCATTGTGGCCTTCCCTTGTTGCTTTTGCTACCTTCTGTCCACCATGAGTTGTTTCTCCTTTGTGATGCCATAGTATCTTGGAGCCTGCCAATTATGGACTGAAACCTCTACCAACTGTGAGGTAAATAGGCTTTTCTTCCCTTAACTTGTGTGTATTGGATATTTCATCTCAGTAACAAGAAAAATAACTAAGACACAATAGTAAATACGATAAACAATATACAAGAAGTCATACTTCCCAATTTTCAAACTTACTACAAGTCAGTTATTTTGAAATTTTGTATTGTTTTTATCATTTATCTTTTATTTTTCTCTTTAAAAATTAGACAATATGGCTGTGGCAAGGGTACAAACATATAATTAAAGGAATAGAATTGATATTCCAGAAATAAGTGTATGCATCCATGGTCAACCAATTTTTAACAAGAGTGTCAAGACAATTCAATGGAAAAAACATAATCAACAAAAAATGGTGCTGGGACAAATGGATAGCCACATGCAAAAGAAGCACTTTGGAACTCAAAATACATTGACACCCTAGACCTAAGGTCAAAACCTACAATACTCTTAGAAGAAAACTTAGCATTAAATCTTTGTGGCCTTAGACTTGACAAAGAATTTGTAGACATAACACCAGAAGCACGAGCAACAAAAGAGAAAATAAATAAGCTGAAATTTATCAAAATTCAATTTTTTGTGTTTCAGAGAATACCAACAAAAAATATAAGAACAAATGGAGTATATATTTTGAGATACATATCTAATAAATGACTTGTATCGAATATAAGAATTCTTATAACGCAACAAGTAAGGAAAAATTAAAAATAGACAAAGAATTTGCTTAGTCATGTCTCCAAGTATACATAAATGGTCAATAAGCAGAGAGAAAAATATTCAACTTTATTTGTAACCTGTTGAACTTGAAATCAAAACCATGAGAGATCACTTTCCATCTAATAGAGTGGACAGAATAAAAATAATAAAATCAGTTAATAAAAATCTTGGGCAAGGATTTGGAGAATTTAGAACCCTTGTATACTGTACTATTGGTGGAATCATAGTGGTACAGCCTCTTTGGAAAATAGTCTGCTAACTTCTCAAATGATTACAGAGAGTCTTACCATATGAGTCACTAATTCTACTCTTGTATATATACCCAAGAAAAATTGAAATATGTGTTCACAATGAAACTTGCAAATGTTTATAGTTTTTTTTTTTTAGTAATTGAAATATAGAAAAAACTCAAATGTGTACTTGATGAATGGGTCAAGAAAATATGGTATATCTTTATA
Organism: Dinomys branickii; assembly: GCA_004027595.1. Taxonomy (NCBI): domain Eukaryota; kingdom Metazoa; phylum Chordata; class Mammalia; order Rodentia; family Dinomyidae; genus Dinomys; species Dinomys branickii. The sequence continues at coordinate 37,251 of PVLD010016575.1, read as the reverse complement.
ATAGAATATCATGCAGCCATAAAAATAAATGATATACTGAATTATGTCACACATGGGTACACCCTGAGAACATTATGCTAAGTGAAAGATGTTGGTCACCAAAGATCTCATAGTATACAGTCTTATTAAATTGCAGAATGAGAAAGTCTATAGAAAGAAGGCAGATTTCTAACTATTCAAGGATATCAATTGGGAATACAGTGCCTGCACTGGTAATAATAAAATGCTATGGGACTTTGTCATGTGATAAAATGTTCTGAAATTGATTATAATAATGTTTGTATATATCTGTACATATATTCCAATCATTGAACTGTATGTTTTAAGTGGGTGAGTTGTGTCTACAGTAAATCTGTTTTAAAAGGAAAAGAAAGAATTACTAATTGAATAAGAGATAATAATTGGACATGAACATAGGTTGGATTCCTTGCAAATAACACCAAGTTTGTATTAGTATGGCGTGCATCAATGAGATATTTAATTATTATTGAAAAGCTATCAATGAACCTGTGCAATCAATGTAACATCAATTACCTGAAATAAGTATAGGTAAGAATCCTAAAAGTGTATCTTAGTCTGACTTGGGTGATTAATAAGATCAGTTTCAGGAACTATCCCATGTAAAAATAGTAAATCATGGCTTTGAAATGAAAAATATATATATTTGTGAATGGTTAAGGAGCACCTGAGCAAATGTAAAGACAACAAAAAATAGTGCACGATATAAAGGTTGAGGAGATTAAGTCAGTTTACATGAAGTCTGTCAAAGATTTTGTCTAAACCAATGTTTCACTACCATGGCTGCATGTTAGGATCATCCTGTGAGTTTGAAATCAAAATCTACAAAAGGTGAAGTCTAAGTCTTTACATTTTTAGTTTATTGTATGAGGCTAAGGGACTATCAGAGTGGACAACTACTAAAGTAGGCAAAGTAAACATGAGAGAAGTGGGAAAGGGAAGAGTTCTCACCTAGAGAATTGGTAGTTAGGTAATTTGCTGAGGTTGGGAGATCATGAAGAGCCCAACCCGGGGTAGACAAGGTAACGTTGTACTTGTCAGGTCTTTGTACTTTTCAAATCTAGGTTCCTCACCCTACTCTTTTACCTACAGTGGATATGACACTGGCATCCACAGAGGAGAAAAAGGTTGCCCAAGTTCACACTGAGTCACCGGCACAGCCCAGATCTGATTCCAAATTAGTGCCCTTTGCCATGCTCCATTGTCTTTGTGCTCCATAGTCTGAAAGTAAATTTAAGAGCTAGCCAGTGTGTAAATGGACTATTAATGTATTCAGGCCTTTCCCTAACTCTTTTCAAACCTGCCTGAGGGCTTCAAATCTTTATCTTAAGTACTGCTCTTTCGAAGCTACATTACATAATCAGTTCAGCAATAAACCTTTCAAGTTATATGACTTTCAGTCAAAGCAAATCTTTTGGCCTTGTTTTCTCACCAAGACTCGTGACTCCTGCCTGTCTCATCCGATGAACAAAATAATAAATTTTCTTTGCAAAATGCCAACTGCACACTGGACACTGTAAGATACTTGGGACTTGGGAGCTGGTAAAGAAATTTTACCTTGAGTTCACTACCATCTTTTTAAAAATTCTAACCTTCCACCCTTTTGAAGACCATAACCCCTGCTCTACTCACCTTTAACCACCTCCATAATCTCTACAGTTGCACTATTTAATATAAGAAGTTTGCTCAACTATTTCATCACATACTTAAAATTCTCTCCATGCTTTCCAAATCTTTTTACTATCCCAGTGCACATAAATTGTTCTGCTGTTATACGTATATGTTGATGCCTATTTTAAGTTCAATTTAGCTTTCCACTAACAGGTCAGAATATCCCTGTTTGCATGGCCCTATCTACCTTACTCATACTTCTGCCTCCATTTTCTAGCTGGATCAGTGCTTCCCAGTTCATAATGGTCTCCAAAAGTTCAACTTGCAATTTATTCTTCTAGCTCAGGTGCTGAGCCTGACAAACAAACAATAGTGTCTGCTTTTTTTGACAATACTTTGTCCCTCCTATACTAGATTGCAGGAAAAGCTCTACAGCCAAACTTGAGTTTGCAATGGTGCTCCATGGTAAAATAGGGAAGACATTGACTGAACTATGGATTTTCCATGACTCTATCTCTGGTTGTTTCAGATAATATGAAGTCACAGTTTGCTTTTTTTGAGCTGTTTGTTGGTACTCAATAACCCATTGTATTAATTACTCTTTCATTGCTGAGATAAAACATGCCCAAATTAAAGGAAAACTTTTTCTGGATCAGAGTTTTAGAGAGTTCACTCCATGTTTGGCTGCAAGTCAGAAAGTGCACAGGCATGGTGGAAGAAGGCTGCTCAATCTATGGCAGCCAGGACTAAGGACAAGAACTTATGCTTCTAGGTCATGTCCCCAGTGACCTACCACTTTCAGCCAGTGTCCAATTCTTCATGACACATTCAGTTATGAACTAATCAATGGATTAATCCACAGGTGAGTATAGCACTCCCATAATCCAATAAACTTCAAAGAGCCTCACTTCTGTTTACATGAGACTTTGGGGATGGCAATTTATATCTAAATGAAAACACCCATCAAAGCTGAAGAAACATCCTGTCTGACAGTTGTGAATATCCTGAACATGGTGTCCTTGTATATAAATACATTTTACAATGAGTCACAAATGACAGACTATCCCAGAGAGTCTTTATTCCCGAATACCCAGGGCACAAACGTGAAACTGGACATGGCCATCATGCTGCCTTGAAAGGAGACCAGAACAGTCATGTTTGTTTTTCTTTCAGAACTAGAATTCCACCCAGAGCATTTGCACTGAGCTATATCCTCAGCCATTTTTATTTACTTTTATACTTTGAGACAGTTTTTCACTAAATTGCTAAATTGCCCAATTTGGAATAAAACTTGTGATCCTCCTGCCTCAGCCTTCCAGAATGCTAATGTTACACATGTGTGCCTCCACGTATGGCTATGGCCACAACAGTATAGATGCTAAAACAAGAAATAAGGGACTCCCTTGATCTCTCAACTGTTTTGAAGATTTCCCAGTTTTTCCAAGGCACAGCCAAAGAATCTGTACTTCTGAAGAAATACTTTTCTTTTTGACTGGTTTCACTTTTCTAAACTTTGTGTTTTGAACTCCCCATCAGTGCTATCTGACCACAAGTGAAAATTACATCAAGGGACCTGATAGACAGGGATATAGTTTTCACTACTCATTTAGAGAAATCTTTTGCAAATATCTCAACCACAATTCTATATATGAAAAAGTGAAAAATATATATACTTTGTAGAACAGGTTTGAAAATTCAATTATATAACTTTGATGCAAGAATAAAACATATTCAAAATAGCAGGGACAAGATGAATAATGATTTCCTCATGTTTTTATCCAACTCTGAAGGACTATTTATGCAACTTTCTCATTCTAAATAATTCCTTTTATATTTTAAAGAGAAAAAAATTGACAGGGTCAAACTGGTGCCCAATCTTGGTGCCCAGGACTCTTGGGTGGGTTCAAGAATTAAGAAAATAGTATTAGCCAATTCTTAAGTAGAAATTACTATGGTTCCATTTGCTGAGCTAAATATTTTACATATATTATTTCACTTAATCTTCAGAATTCTATACTATAGGATGGTAGCCCCGTTCTATATATATAAGACAATTGAGGTATAGAGTGGCTCAGTAATTTATACAAGATATATAGCGAGTATCTCATGACTAGATAGCACCAGGATTAGAACCAAAGTATTCCAATGTACGAGTCTTTATTTGTAACTGCTACATCAGAAGTCTGTTACACTAGACTTTGGTTGAATAGGGCAAATGCTAACTTGAAACTCCATTCTTTCATTTTGGGTTCTGTCCAGAGAAGAAGTCAGAAGGCCCTGTCCAGAAGCCTCTGGCCCACTGCTGTAACCCTTATTCCTCACCTTTGTTTTCCAATGGCTTAAGCCTCAGAAGATAGCAGCATTTTGCAGTTCTCTGGCAGTAGAGCATGATCTATAAGAACTCTCGAAGTGTACTTTACCCCAAACTCAGCAACTGCCACTAATTTGCTACTACAAAAGCCATAATTCTTGTCTGGGCTAAGAGATAGTCATTATCCATCTTTACCTGTCACTTTATTCAGGTTAGGATAAGTGAAACTTTTATTCTCAGGTGAAAATATATTTTCTGGATAGAAATCTCTTTGGTGGTCTTAAACCAATGTGTTAGGAGAAACCTGCTACCTGGGAATATGCAGGAGGAAATAGACTCAAGATAAAGATGACTAAACAGTTTTCTCTTTGGATCAAAAAGCAAAACAAAACCATTGGTGGACCACAAGGTGGTAGAGAAAGTGATAAAGTAACCCCATTTCCAAAACCCTACCTTTAATGACAGAATGAAGTAGGAGAGTTGGGGGGCATGAGTTATAACTCGGTGTGGCATTCCAGCAGCAGTAACCAAAGATTCTTGAGTCCTTATTTGATTCCAGCCCTGACTCTGTGCAAACTTTTGCAAATAAATCTCTAGTTTTCTGGCCTGGTTTCTGGCTTTCTGACACTAGATGGGCAACGCTAATTACTGTCATGGACAGGCTCAGGCAATACTGATAGAATGTTGGCTGTTGGAGCAGGAAGCCTTTACTTTGCATTGCTCTCTGAAAAATGTTTGAACCCCTCAGCATCTTGGCCCTCTCAAACAGTTCCTTGAGGTGTCATCAATGATTTTTTTCCTCTGGGTCCTTCTCCTAGCCAGTAGGGAAAATATATGCCTTCCTGTAATTTATCAGTCAGGACTTAGGCCCTGTTCATGAGACATGAAATAGACAGAAAGTTGAAATGACAAGACACATTTCTATCATGGGTGGAGCTATGTCCCCTTAAAATTGGCTTGTGGGTTAGGAAGGCCCTCAGACCCATTTTAAGTACTGCTTAAAAAGTTACTGTATGATGGCAACCCTTATATTCCACAGTAACAAAGATAGGACATTTTCAGGCACCCTGGCTGTCAGGGTAATCACCTCTAATTCCTCTTCTGTATAACTTGGGTCAAAACTCAGAGGGACAGTAATAGATCTACTTGCCAAAAATTTCCCTTACATATTGGTCCCACAAGAAAACAGACAATACATAAAAATTAGGAGAATTCAAGAAAATTTAATGAGGAGACTATATACAAAAGTATGAGTAGGGTGTGGATGAACTAAAAGGCATAGTGCAGCAATTGTTGTAGAGATTTATCGCCACATTTAAAATTGACAAGGTGGGAGGAGGGACTTAAATTTGGAAAGCAAAAATTCTGCACAGAGGGCTGCTTTGAGAGGAACAATAGCCTTGGGTTGAGAGGACAATGCAGTTCTAATTGACAAAAAAGGAAGGAGCCAGAAGAATAAAAACCCTCATTTTATTGTCTTCCCTTTTTCTATATCCTGCCAGAGTTTGTCACAAGCAAACCCTACAGGAAGCCTGAGGGTACTAGATCCTGTTAAAGTACAAGTTGGTCTCCTGAGTCAGTGAGCAGGTTGAGGGAAACTGAAGAGTGGATCTAGCTTTTCAAGTTTGGGCTGATGAACGCAGCTTGTCGCATCACCTTTCCCCTACAATACAGTGTACCTTAATTGTCTCAGTATTCCCATTCTAACGTCCTTTCAGAACCCCATTATCTAACTACAGAGGATTTCAGTTCTAGCAGTTAACCAAAAACTGTGTAATCTCAGAAGCTTCCGGGATTAGAAATTTCTAGGCACCTTTTCCTCCAGAACTATACTACTCCACAATCCCTTCAGGAATATTTTTCCAGAAAGTCCAATTGACCTTGATATACTACTTCTCTATCAATTTATCTAGCATAAAGCCAGCATAGATAGATTGCTTCTGCACTAGGATAGATATTGGGCCTTTGTTTCTTTGTACATCATACAGCTGAGGGATTGTTACTCAGTAGATAGCCATGATAAATGAGTGTCATAGAGCAGAGGCTGGCGTTTTTTAGTGATCAGAAAAGCAAGGCAGTGTAGAGAAGGGGATGAACTTGGAAATAGAATGAGCACCAAGTAAGAGGAAAAAGCTAATCCCGCTACATAGAATTATCTCTCCCCTAGTGCCAAACGAGCTAGGAACAGAAACACAAAACATGATCGAAATACTTATCTTCACCTCCAACATTGTTCACCACAAGCAGCAGATTATAATCTCAATCTTTCCTGTAAAGTGTTTTCACCTAAATAAGCTCTACTCATGACTGGCAGATGCCATAGGGACAAGAGTACTGCATTTGTTATCAAAACATTTGGATTTCACTCTATACTTAGTAGTTGTGCAAACCTAGGCCACTTTTCATTCTCCATCCCTTACTTCATGTGTCAATAGGAATAATAGTTCTGTTCCTGTCTTCCTTCGAAGTTTGGCTCCAGGGGATCATTTAAGATCATGAATTTAAAACTAGCCATTGATGCACAGTAAAACCCTGAATCCAAGGTGCTTCCACATTGAGTGTGTATGAGTTATTAAATGAATAAGTGTATGTGTGAGAGACTTTCATCACATCAGTATGTGTAGCTGACCATGTATGACTGAGTGTGAACAGGTAGAGGAAGGAAGAAGGAGAATTCATGATGAGATGTGTGTGAAGGTGAACAAGTGAAAAATATGGGTATTTTTGTAGTGTGGGTATTTGTATAGGAGTTACTTGATTGCTGGGAAATGCATAAAAGGGAATTCAAGAAAGAAAATATACATATCTGTGGGTTTGTGAAATTCTGAGCCTTTGTGAGAGCGTGAAAATAGTTATGCAAATACATAGATTGGGTGATACGAAATCATCATTGTCTCATCGATTGAGAGCACTTTAACATTTGCAGTTTCATATACTTCATCTTACTGTGTGTTGGACGCCTGTGTATTTGGAAATATATAAATGAACTGTGTCAGAGCATGCCAATGTACACATGTGTGTGAATGAATGTGTATGTTCAAGCAAATATATATTTTCCTGTGAATATATTGTGTGTATGATCAAATGTGTATATTTTCTGGTGTAGCATATGTAAATATGAATCTATGTGAACAGGCAAGTGCATGAGTATGTTTATGGAGGGTGACATTGAATGCATGTGTATATGTGTGTGTGTCTGTGTGTGGGCATTTGTGTGTGTGTGGAAGAGAGAGAAAGAGAGAGACAGAGACAGGGACAGAGACAGAACGAAACTGAAAGAGACAGACAGACTGAAATGGAAAACCTACTGAGTCTTTGAACTCTGATAGTGAACAGGTGCCTCCTCTCAACTCATAACTTTCCTGAAAAAGAACACACGCTTTCAAAGCTAAAATTTTCCACTCTGATAGGGGGCTTTTAATGATTTATTTATTTACTTATTGATTTATATTTCATTTTGTTTTGAGCCTTATTCTTAGCCATTCTTTGCTGAGGAGAAGTGTAAGTACCTAGCTCTACTCAGAGAATAATTGGGAACATTTTGCTATGCACAAAACCCTGAAAAATGACTGGTGCGAAAGGCTGAAACAGCACAGGTTGTAGCTAGCAAGACAAAAGGCCCCTCAGATACTTCATTTGTTCTTTTTCAAAGTAGTCCTAAGTGACTGAAATATCACTCACCACAACAAGCAGTATGAAATTTCACCACCAGTTGGAGTTATATAACTGTCTCCATGGCAACCAAAGCCCATAAACATGCAATATCACTGTTGTCTGGTTACATAGCAGTGGTTTTAGTGCCTGCTCCACACCTCCCCTTCGGTCCTTTCTATGTTGTTCTCTGTTTTTATCCCCCTTCCCCTACTCTTTTTTTTCTGTCACAAGCAAGAAAATTAAATGTTGAATGAAATGAGTGAAAACTGCAGCTTTATAAGCAGTGAGCGCACATGAAGTGAGTCCTCATCTCTGAGGAACAGTGTAAGTGCTTAGTTCATCCGAAGCCCAGCTTACACCTGGGGAATTACTGCTTCTCACCACTCTGCCCCTTCCTCCCCCCACATACACAGATTCTATAGTAGCTACTGTTGAAATCATATCAGACAAGCTCAAGAGAAAATATAGGGTCAAAGAGAAGCCCTCAAATTTTGACCTTCAATGTGTAGTTTCTGTGATTATTTCTAGGAGTTTTGGGATAGCAACAGCATAAGAGAGACAATGATATCAGATATTTATGTGTGGAGGATTGAGGTCTGTGGAAATAGGAATGAATTCTTCCATAGGCAGTATCTGTACATTTTCCCAAGCTTGGGACTGCATCATATTACCACCCTGATCAAAAGGCAGGATTTGAGTTCAAAAGGACAACGTTAGTCATCAGTATTCATAAATTTTAAGCCTTAAATTCACCTTTTAATACCCGTGTGATTACAGGCAAATAAAAGAATCTCAGGGTTTCAGGATACTTGTGAAGATATGATCCAATCCCCTACTCAAACCCTTACAGTCATGGGGGACATTTGCCTACAGATTTGGCCTATTTTGACCATGAGCTGCTCTGAGGGAAAATCATTTGCAGAATTTTAACTCCTCAAGAAGTCAAGCTACAGGTCTTCACTTTGCTCTTTTGACTCAGTAGATGGCAGATGCTCTCCTTACCTTATGAGAGGCCTCCCAGAAGCCTTCTAGATACCATATTTCTATGAGTACTCCCTGTTTCTAGCCAAACAACATCACTTCCTTCAACTGTTCCTCATAGGGTCACCTTTCTCCTGCTAACTTTCATCTGTAAAAGCGCATGTGTTCCCACTAAAGCATGAGGCTCAGATCTTCACATGGTGCTTTAGCTGAGGTTTGACCAATTACCTATATGGTTAATTCCAGGAATGGGACTGCAGTCCAAGGACAGAAGGGGAATAATTTTAAAGAAGGCCCAGCAATGAGTTTTATTTTTCCCATAGGCTCAGACTCTCTACTGAGAAAACTGAACTTAAATTCTTTATGCAACCATTCGAAGTCAAACTGGCAGTCTCAAGTTTAGAGAATTTGCTTCTCCATAATTCCATTCCCATCATGTCTTATCCCTGGCATAATGAGAACTTGGGCATATAATGTGCATAGGTAGCTTCCATAGCAGCTCTTTTTTTTTCTTGCTTTGATCCCTAGAGAGTTTAGTCACTTTGAGAGCAGAGCCTTCATTCTCTGGGGCCCTTGTATACTCTACTGACAAGCAGAACTACCTCCTTGCTCTGAGAACTGCAGAGCAAACCCACAGCTTCCTGTCTGAGGTCCTTTGCCATTCATGCTCAAAATGTGCTTAGAACTGTACTTCTTCCAGGCACTGTGTCAAAACCAGTGGATAGCATGAGGGTGCTGGGCATAGCAAAGGAAGGAAAAACATAGTAGGCAAGGTTTGAGTCCTGCCCATTCAATGCTCACAGTGGTGTTTCCAGATTCTGCACATAAGGAAGGGTACTTACAGAAAGCTATAAGGAGCTAAGAGGCTTATCTCTAAACTGCACTTGCCTGAATAATTATGATTTAGTTTCACAGTCTATTATATTTGACGTGGCTTCAGAAGGGCGATGTAGATTGTGACAGAACCAAAGGCCTCCCCTATCTTAATCCCTGTTAAGCCATTCATTTGATTCAGATTCATTTCTGTGCAAAAATCTGTGTTTATATATGGATACATGTGTGCTGATGAGGAAGAAAATAGGGAATACAGGCTTTGTCTGAGTTGCAGTTAGCATATATATAAAACAAAGTATAATTCTTCCTGCCCATAGCAGGCCAATCAAGAAATCAGGGAGAGATAATAATGGAAAACTAGACATTTGTAAAATTTTACATAAGTATAAAGATTGCCATAGTCATCATTGCCATTATCAATCCGAATTCATGTTTTGCTAATGAGAAGGAAAATGTCAAAAAAAAAACAGAGCTCAAGTAGTTCTTCAGGAGCCTTTGAATGAGCCTTATCTTCTATGGTACAGAAAAGGAGAGAATGACATAAAGCTCTGCCCAGCTATCAAATTTTCAAGGTGCAGGGATTGTGAGTAATATTGAATTTGGGATAATATTAAGGCTGCCCTAATGCTTACAGGCTAGTTGGACAGTTTGAGAAAATGGTGAGAATGTTCATGAAATTGATAGGAGACATTCAGGTTCAGCAAGAATTGTGCTGGGCCAATTAAAATTTGATGGGTAAGAAAATTGTCATTCATTTAATATTTAAATTATATGGCAGACAATGTTTTTTCTTGTACATTTATAGCAATAGTCACAAGCCACTAATCACTCTTTGCCCTTATCCAAGGTAGATTCTATCACCAGTGGTTATAGAGAAGAAGATGCAGAAGTCTAAGTTATATTCTCACATCCACACAACTATAAATGAGAGAACTAGTATTCAGTTCGATAGTATCTGCCCTCTTACAATATTCCCTGCTGCTTTTTGAAATGGTAAACTTCTCTTAAATCTGAACAACAGACTCAGGCCCCAGTTCTTGCATTTTGGAACTCTTGCTGAAGTGTGCTCTAAGGCATGGGAATTGATGTGGTGTGGTGGAAGAGCAACATCCTTTCCCAAAGATATGGCCCACAGCACCTATGAAGCCCCTTGCTTTGTCACTGATTCTTTGTGATGTTAGGCAAATCCCTTCACACTTTCTAGTCTTTTTTTTTCATCTCATCTGTAAAAGTAGTGTAATGAAGGCTAAATGAGATCTGTCAACACTATGCCTAACACATAATAATTTAATAGATGATAGATTAGAAGAGAGATGGGCCAAGTGGAAGATCACTTGCACTGACCAGAACAACCCATCATTTTATAGCACTATAAACTTGCAAGGCCGAGGGAAACAGCTTCAAGGTAGCAAAATCAGTTTGTTCAAGGAGCATTAGCTGAATGCTTCTCAGCATTACATTTTAGCCCTTAGATAGACGCTGTGGCTTCAACAACATATAATGTGTGGGACTTGATTTTCAGGGTTTCTAAGAGAATCAGAGTGGAGAAAAGTCCTAGAATGCAAGGCAGCCTCAGCACCTCTAGTCACCACCAGGAGGATAGTTACTGAATTGGAACTCTGGGAAAGAGCACTAAGACAGCTTGATAAGTTATCACAAGAGCATGGTGGAAATCAGTGGTGGTTTAAAGAGTAGAGAGATAATTGAACTGAAAATTCATTACAGTGGTCTATGAAGTGCTTTATGATTCCCACCATCACCTCTCTGGCCTCATCTCCCACTACTCTGCTTTGCTCATTCCTGTTGATTTGGCTTTCTTTGCTGTTCTTTGAACAATCCAGGTACAACCTTTGAACTTGCCACTCCCTCATATATTCGCATAGCTCACTATCACCTACTGTATACACCCAACAATTTGTCCTTCTCTACTTTTCTCCCTTATCACTTACTTCAGTCAACATACTGTATATTTTACCTATTTTTTCTCCCTTCCTAACTAGAATGTAAATTCGAGGGAATTTTGTTTCATTTATCCATTAATATATCCCTGGTGTCTGAACAGTACCACGATCACGGTAGGTGATTGTTAAATCATTTTTGAGTGAATACTGTTCACTTAAGGTGTAATGCACTAATGAAAAAAATCACTTACTTCATCTTAAGTAATCAGGGCCCATTTGAGACTGAATAATAATATGGACATTTACTGAAAAATAACGAATATAATTTCCATATGATGCCATGGAATTATTTTGCCTCTGTATTCCATTCATGAACTCTCTGCTTAAGAATCTCCAACTTTGTATAAATTCCAAATGAATAAATAAAAGCACAAATGTTCAGAAAAGAATAATGTGTTTATATCAGTCTTCAGTAGTAAAGAGTTCAAAAGAGAAGAGACAATTTTCAATGAACGGAAAAATGGTCTATATATCCACAGTCACATTGCATAAAGGTTTGAATCCTTGTTTCTGAAAACAGGATGAAGAAAGGAGAAATTTGTTATTACTTTTAACAATACAAATTTATCAAAATCATACCAAATTCACACAGGTTTGTCAGAGCTTTGTAATTTTCCCCCTTCTGCAAAGCCTATGCGCTAATGCTCAGTCCTACTCTTACCTGAAAAGGCATGCTTTTTTTCTGAGACAGTGTCTCCCTATGCAGCTCAGGCTAGACTTCAACTCACTATGTCGCCCAGGCTGGCCTTCTACTCTCAGCAATCCTCCTACCTCAGCCACCAGAGGGTTGGAATTATAGGCATGAGCCATCACGCCTGGCAAGGCATGTTATTTAAATCCTCCTGACTTGTCAAATAAGTATAATGCAACAGGCAATAAATAACAACTATGATGGCATTTACCACTGAACTTTGTATGATGTTGCCACACCTTATCTGATCTATCCTCTTTCCTCACTCCAACTTCATATCAGATGCTCTCCATAGGAAAAGTTCTGGGAGCCTTATTTGCATTGAGGTTTCAATGACCCATAAGTCCTTTACTTAGACATACAATCCTGGGAGATGCTAGCAATTTCTTAGGGGTAATTATGGAGAACAATATACTAAATGTGGGGATAAAAATGGAGATGTCTCTAGAAGACAGAGAACTAAAATTAGTTTAGCAATAGTGTGAATAAAAGAGCATATACTGACATTTTGTGAATGGCAAAATCTATGGTGAGCTGGTGAGGATGTGCTTCATCAAATGTTTATTTAGTTCTAGCCATAGTACTATATTGAATGAGAACTCAAGGTTGCCAAATTTTGGTTTTGTCCAGAAAGTCTGAAAAACTATGATTTCTATATAAATCTTTAAATTTTAAAATTCAATGATGTAAAAAAATTTCCTGCAGTCCAAATGTGGGTCTTGGGCTTCCAGCTTGCAGTGTTATCATAAACCAAAGGAAATTATACACTAATGTTGGAATTCTGGACATGAGGATGCCAAAACAGTTCTTGCTCACTGCCTTCCCCTCTATCTTGTCTGATAAAAAAGTTTCTATTTATATAAGAAAAGTGGTAATAAAGCCCTTAGAAAACAAATGTAAAAATCCTTATCCATAAAAGACCTCTTAATCCTAAAATGAATTAGTAACGCTATAAATTGGTCTCATTCATGAATATCCTCTACTTGCTAGATTATCAGCTCCTTGGAATCAGAAACCTATTACATTCCCCAAAGCACCCAGTGGGGCAGGTATCATATCTCTGTTTTGATTATGGGGTCAATGTAGTTCACAGAAGTCAGCAAGTCACCAAGACCATGTCATAGTGAGTGGTGGAGCAAGGACTACCACTAAGCTTTCCAGTGCTCTGATCACTATCATTTGCTACCCCTAGGCACATGATGTGTTTGTTTATCCTATTCAAGTTTAAGGTTGGGTCAAGGGATTGAAAAATTCAGTGTTCTAGACAGTTTCTAAGATGTAATGCATTGACTCCCATCTCCTGATATTTTTGTATTACTTTGTGATTCCCTCCCCTTGAAGGTGAACTTAACCTAGTGACTTGTTTACAACAAATAGAGTGCCACAAATGTAATACGATTTCATTTCCTAGATTAAATTATGAAAGACCATGAATTCCATCTTGTATATCCTCTGTTACTCCTTCAAAAAGTAAGAAAATAATGAAGTAAGCTGCTATTTTGTGAGCTGCTACTTTGTGACATCACCCTATGGTGGGATCCACATAGCAAGGAAACTGAATGAGGCCTCTGTTTAACAGCTAGCAAAGGACTCAGGACCCCTGTCTGGGGGTCCACAAAGAACTGATTCATGCTGTTGACCACTTGAGTAAGCTTAGAAGATGACCCTCCCTCAATAAAACCTTGTGACAACAATCCCAGTCCCTGACATGGAAGCATCCCACTAAATCAATGCCTAATGTCCTGATCCACAGAAATTTTGAAACAATACTAGGTACTGTTTTAAAATGCTAAGTTTTGGATAACCTGTTGTGTAGCTAACAAAATAGATAATTATCAAAACCAGAAACAGAATGGTTATTACCACAATGATTTGGCTCCCAAAGCTTCCATAGTTTCCTGGAACCCATCAACATCTTTGGGTGCACTCACTTATTGCAGGCTATAAGAAGCTGTATCTTGAAGATTAGCAGTAGAATTGTGAGGACTGTCATAGGTAGGAAAATTTCATACTTTTACCTGAAAGAAAAAAATAGTCTGACTCATAGCTTGATTTCTTTTAGATGTTAGACTTGTATGAGCATATAATTTACAAGGCTACTTACAATTATGGGTGAATAAATAAATCCATTTGGAAGTCAAGAAACCTAGATTATGTCTTTGATTCATTCCAAAATATATTTCAATGCCATTATTGGGCCTGGTATTATGATCAATTGAGAAGACTATATTCAATAAATTAGATCTAGGGCTTACCCTTATAAGGCCACCAATATAATATCAGTGCTCCCTGATCAACCACCAACAGTGTGCCCAAGGACAGTTCCCTTCATCTCTATGATCAGTTCCTTTATGCATGAAAAAGGTGGCAGCTGGTGTACACACGAGTTCTCACCCCACTTATGTAAAAGGCAAGCTATGTGCTCAAGGGATCAAGAGAATTGCTTCCTGGCTGGTTGGTTACCCAGGTTCACAAAGATTAAGTAACATGCCCCAGGTCATGTAGGCACATGGAGGCAGTATCCTGAGCTGCCTCTCAAAATTAACATTCGTAGCACAAGTAAAAAATCTGTTCAGTAATGCTTGCTCAATCACACTCTGTTCCCAAATAGACAGTAAACAAACAGGATGAAAGGAAAGACATTGTTAGTGCTTTTAATAACCCAATAATATTTAAATAACAGCCGGTCATTATCTTATTAAATCTAAATGAACAACAGCAAAGTGAACTTTCCTGAAGCTATACTCTTGCTGAGGCATCTAGAGGGTCTAAAAGTAAAAGGTCATCTGTTCTCACAAAATCCTCTTGAGACTGAAAGAGCATTATTCCCTGAAGGAAATGAGTCAAGTTAAGATAAGTGTAGAGCTGAGGGAAGAAAACCAAGCTGTTGCTTGAGAAAATGTTTCTGACATGAAGAAAGTAATTCTGGGCTTTAGTAGGACCAAAAATGGCAAGGCAAAGGGAAATCTCTTTATACAGGTTGGAAGATGCATAAAGAATGACTAGTCCAAGATTACTAAAATCTTTCTAAGGACAAAACTTAGACTAGTATCTTGGCCTTGCCATGACACACAACCAATGTCATGTAACTAGATGATATCTTGCAGTCAAGGACATGAATTTCTAAGCAGGTGGAATTCACTCAAAGGTTGCTTCAGAGAAATAGAAAATGTCACCAGTGGCCCTAAAGTCAATGTTTGTGACTCTATCCATCTTTCAAATGCTTTTCTCTTATTGTCTGTTAATTATTTATCCAGATGACTCTTCATCTGTTTATCTGTCGTAGTATAACATTGCACTCTATACATAGTAAATATCAAGGAAATGTTTTTGGTCATAAAATGAAAGCAATTTATGGGGCAAAACTAGTATCATTTGGAAGCTAATAAATGTCGGGAGAAAGTTGAAGTGAAAGGTCTGTGATGCACTGTTTCTCAGCATCTCTCCAGCACTTTTCTCCACCTAAGGCAATCTACACATTTCTGCCCCCAGGAAGATCTTTTTCTTCCTGTTTTATAGGTGAAAAACTAAGATTTAGTAAAGTAGTGGAATTTTCCCTAGGTTGCCTGCATAATGGCAACATGGGACTGAAACCTGAGGCTTCTTATTACAAGGACATTCCTCTTTCTGTCCTTCAGAATCACATCCAAATACTGGTATAAAAAGCAATCGGCTAATATTCTCTGTATATTTCCCAGCCACAGAATTGCTAGAAACCTCCCAAATATCTAAATCCCTTCTCCCCTTAAATAGTTCCATTGGTAAGTAGGACTAGATGCAGTGGTAAGAAAAGGTCTTGGAGTCAAAGGATCCTTATTTCTAATCTAAATTCTTTCATAGTCTCAGTTTCCTAATATGTAAATTAGATACTCTAGACCACTATCCTGGCTGGCCCATTATATTAGACCAAGAAAGATACTTCTATCTCCCTCACTTGCTAAGAAAACACAAGTTTGGAATGTCTTGTAGCCTGAAAATTTAAACCCATTTTCCTATTTTCCAATAAGATGCATCAACTTGTCCAGTAGATGTTGGAAATCTAGAATTATTACAGTATAATTAATTACTCACATATATGTCTTGAAACTTGCCTGACTCTCGTATGTGCTGTCCATCACACACTTGTAGTAAAGGGTTTTATTGCCTACTTAGCAAGTGCTTTTCCAGTCAAATATACTTATGTCACACAGTTATTTTGCCTAGTTCCTTTCCTGTATTTATGCATTGTGCTCAGATACCCAGAAGCAACTGCGATTACTACATACTTGCTCATAATTCTGAGAAATCTGCTAATATATCTTATTTATCAATGCCAACTCATACATGGGCACCTTCCAAATGAAATCAAAATGATAAATTCTCTTGTTCTTTCCTATTAAATGAATACTTTCTTAGGAAGATTATTATTATATATGCAGAAGATGAAAGCACTGACTTGCTAAAATAAAAGCTTGCATGGTTGAGTCCCCATTTCAATAGTTGATTTTCCCCCAGTCTGTTGTCCTTTGTGTCTTCCTTTCCTTTCTCATCAGGGTAAGTAATACATTTTCATCACAAATCAGGAGACCACACATGGGTTTCAGCCTACTGTTCCATGCTCACATACCACCAAAAATCCACACTATGAAAAGCCACATGGCCTATATACCATGCCGAGTAGCAGAACTCATAACTAAAACTACCAATCCTAAACAGAGTTCATTGTTTTGACCATGGATGTAGCCATATATTGTGGTGGAAAAAACAGATTTGGGACCGGAACCTACATTCAAGCATGCCTATATCTGGTAATGTGAGCAACTACTTTAAAGACAATATACAATGTAACAACCATTGTTAATTTTCCATCATTTTGTTTTGAAATTTTGCAACATTTTTATTGTTTGTTTTATTCTCTTTAAAATAAAAAGAAGAAATCATTTTCTTGTAGTAAAATCTTAAAGAAGTAACTTTTCTATAAGTTTCAACTGAGAATCCACAGATAGCCAAAAGCTCTTGCTATAAAGTTATACTGGGTTCAATTTCTTAGTGAGTTTGGGCAAATTGCCCCACCTGTCTATATCTTAAATGTTGAGATTAAAGGAGATATTCTGTGTTATGGGTTTAATTTGGTAATTCAAACATAGTGAATGTTCAATGAATATTAATTATCATCAGTAATAATAAGAGAAGGAAGACAAAAAAGGTATTGCCATGGAAAGAACACTGTGTTTAGCATAAAAAAATATGAAATTAAGCTCAAGCTCTGTTACTCATTAGGTAGATGAGACATTGGGTCAAATTTGCCTCTCAACTTTAGGTTCTTCATCCATCAAATGGGGCTAACAACATTGACTACATCAGGTTGTTGCAAGGATAGTACAAGAGCTGCAATTATTTAAAGTGTATTGCATTTAGTTCTTATCAACCAATATTCTTGGAGTTCATGCTGTGTACTGAATATAAATCCATATGTGTATTGGTCCAAAGCAAGGAAAAAATGAGTAAGATTATGGTTCCTGCATTCCAGATCTCATGACTATAGCAAACAGGGTCGTAAACAAACAATTGAAGTAAAAAGTGAGAATCATAACTACAAAAATGTGTACAAAGTCCAAAGATTGTGCAAAAAAGTGACTGTCTACTTCAAGAGGATGGAGAAACAATGGTGGCAGTAATTAAGAAAGGTTTTCTCTATGGGGTGAATCTTGAGATGGCTTTTAAAAATAAAGGAGGAATTTTCTAAATAAACATGATACAAAAGGCTTTCCAGTCCAAGATAAGGCATAGACAAACAGAATCATGAAGTATGATTGGGCAATAATGCACCTATTCCATTTGGGTTAATACAATTTTAAAAGAAAACAGTGAGAAATAAGGATAGAGAGTCAGATAAAAGAGAGAAATATTAAATTTTTAACTGAATAATTTCTTTGGTTTAATTATTATTATTAAGCAGGATTTGTACAACACTATGCACACTAGTTGCCACTCTAAGCACTTTGGGAATATTAATTCAATCCTCAAAATAATTCTTTGAGATAAATATGTTACTGCTGCATACAGAGATTAAATTCTTTGGCCCATATATCACAGACTTTAAAGAACAGAGCTAGGAATTCTACTTTGGATATCTGCTTCCAAATTCCATACATAAGTGAAGACAAATTATCTATTTGTTTTATTCCTAACTAATACACTCACTTCCAAACCTGACCCATGAGAATATATGGTCTTGTTCTACCTAGGCTTTGCTGTCCTTTTGCTCCTCAGGACGCAAAGTCTTTCAGTCTATTAGAACTTCCTGCAAGTCTAGAGTTGATCTCTTTCACAGCTTTGTGAATGATAACATGAAACACTTTCCGTTTGTCTTTCTGATCTGATTTTTAAAATTGTCCAATGATAACTACTAGACATCATCTCATTATGTTTGATTAGACTTTGTGGTAAGCTCTCTAAACTGTGCTCATAGCAAGTAGGTTCTGGAAACTTCTCACAGCCACTCCTCTCCTACCCCAAATGACCTGCAGATGCCAAGGGTAGGATAAATCTACCGCTTGGCTTGCCCATGTACTTTGGTGTATTTATCTGCCTAAATTGGTATCAGCGTAATAACCTATACATTTATTGAACTTTGAATTCCCAAACTGATACACACTAGTTATCTGATTTTAGTCTCTCTGAAAAACTTCAATATAAGTGTAAATCTTATTGTTTTTAAGGAACTAAAAGTGATTTACTCAAGGTCATACAACTAACAGATGTCAGGCACTCACTGCACAGTATCACTGTAAGAGTCCAAAAGCCTCTGTTCATGATATTGTCAAAATTATCAAAAAGCCTTGGAAGACTTTCTTTGATTCCTTGCTAAATTCTACAAACAAACCCACAGCTTCATCTAAAGTTGTCTGCCTTATAGGTAATCAATTGCTGATGTACTACTACTGTCTTTTCCCCAGGATTCTGGCCTTCTCTTTAACATACTTTTATGTTTTACCCTCTCCTCTCCCTGGAGAACTCCCTATTTAAAAGTGTTAGCCTTTGATCTTCAGCATACTCAATCATGAAACCTTGGTATCTTGTTGAATATCTCCTTCACTCCAATATGATAAAAATATTTTCCCTGGAAAAAGATAGCAAAATCAAATTTAAAAGAAAATAAAGAATATTGGGGAAAGGATTTCCAATGTATGATAGGTAAACTTTTAGAGGGCTTATTAGATTTAGTTTTCTGCATCCAAAAGATTTTTATTTTCATGGATACAAGTCTTTTGCAAGTGCTTATTGACCTGGAACAAAATCCATGATGTGTTTAATAATAGATAAACTAAGAAAATTGCTTTTTTCCATGTGAGAGCAAAATGAGATGATGTTGTAAAAGCATATGTATATTATTTTGTTCGTCTAAAAATATTTCATCTCCCTGCATACATACATATATTTCTTTAAATAATTGGTTAGAACATAAATATGTGGAAGGAATTATGCAAAACTGATGATATTTATCACTTCCTGGCATAAAATGATGAGAGACTTGGGAGAAATACTTTTTGTTACATTTCTTTCTGGTGTTTGACCTGCTGCAGTGAGCTAGAATTACTTTTTAAAAAATTATCTACTTTCTACCTTTTTATACTTTGAAGTGTTTTATATCCAAAGTTTGTGTATGGGGAGATTGGAAGTCCAGAACTAAAGAGGAACAACTCATTTTTAGAAGCTCAGAAAAGTTGAATATTTAGTTAGGAAAACTAAAGTGAGACCTAAGGAAACTAAATTAAAATAGAGAGGTAAGGTCAGAACCTCGGGAAATTTCTGAGTATCAAGTGATTTAGCAGTCCTCCTCCAAACAACTGCCACAAGTTTACCTGGAATTTTTCCATTAAGTCAAAACCCATGCCATTATATCATGTCAACACTTCCCCAAAGCCTGATTTCTATGACCTCAAAGAAAGTCATGGACCAAGTAAGCCTAACTTATTCCTTGAGTTCTTGGTTAGATAACAATAAAGACCAGGGTAATAAAGACACAAGCACTTGGTCTAAAAGTGCTGATGCCTTTCCTTTCTGGAAATCTGTGTTCTTAAAGTATCACTTTCTATGCAGACTCCTGTTCTTGCTTCCAGGAAAGAACTGTGTGAAGGTGCACCCCATGGAGCTCAAATGTCAGTGGTTTTCCAGGCTTTCCATATTAACTCTAAATTTCACATTATCTGTCTTTGACATCTTCATTAAGATGCCCTAAATAAACTCCGCTTTGGATAGTAGCTTGGTTTAAATTTAAAAGTTTTACAAGTAGAATCTCTGACACCAGAATGTTGGTTCTGCCACTACTGCACAAGCTTCAATACGTGCAATAATCACTCTGGCCCTCAGTTTCCTCATGTAGGTGAAAAGAGGGGTTAAATGGGAGTGAAACAGTGCCTCTGTTAAAAGATTTTCCTGAGAATGAAATGAGGTAACCTGTAGAGGCTGCCATTACACCAGCTTCAATTATATTAAGTTTAATAATTTTCATTTATTATTATTAAATGTATTTGTCAGAAAAACTGTCACATGAATATAATCATCTTAGTTATTAAAAACTACACATTACCTTTTTATTGATAAAATTATAGAAAAGACAGTGTTATAGTATTCAGCCTGTTTAAAAACTTGCATAATTTTTCAGATATCTAAATCAACCATCTGTACACATACACAGAGAATTATAAGCATCTTCATTTTTGCATATATTTATTATCTGCAAAATTCTACCCTTCGCCAGGTTTCTATCTGTGCATATAAAAGCACACATTTTCCATAATGTTAGAGTAATTTGTCAAAAAGCCTAAAATGTTGTCCTGAATATAGAACAATCTCGTTTCTGTGCTAAGCAGACAGATTCTCAGACACTGCTTATGCTGTGGTAATAAATATGAATATTATGAAAGGATAGAAAAATGCTGCAGACAAAACTTCCAGGCAAGAGCTGTCTGAAGGTGCTCCCCATGGAGAACACAAGACAGGCACTGCAGTGAGATGCCAGGTCTTTCATTTTTATTCAGGCATCTTGCAGAATATTTTTAAGTAAAATAAGTAGTTTGGACCTATTGTCTCAGGAATGAGAATTCAAAGAGAGGCTTCTGGGGTTCAGTGCCATGACCCACATGTGGGCAAAACAGCTTTCAAACTTGATCCAAGTTTAAGAAAAAATTAAACTGTTGGATTGGCTGGGGCCAGAGACGATGGGTAAGGGATTAGACTTTATAGTTAGGAAAGGGGAGGCTGGGCTGGTTTTTTCTAAATATCTCAGAGATAGCCATCTCTCAAAGGATGACTTTCTCCAAGACACCTTAAGTGACTCTGCCACTCCTCAAGCTGAGATTTCATACATCTTATGCATAACTCTGTCATCACACGTGTCATGCTGCACTGTGATGCTATCTCTGTTCTACTTAATGCATAATCTTAGTACAGTGCCTGCCAAATAATAGACTATATATGCATATGCATATCTATATCCATATGTAACTATATACAAAACTGGTGATTGTCTGTATGACTACTTACATTACTAGTCTCCCACATCACTAAGATTATGTATTTTCGTGCAATTCTTTATTCCCACTACCAGCACAGAATTTTGCACATAGGACATACTCAGTGTTTCCTTGCAGTCTCTTGAGATCTTCCTCATGTTTTAGTTTCCTTACCTGAAAAAATGAGACAATAAAATATCTTTTAAACCGAATTGATATAATGATTAAATTAATTAATACATGAAAATGCTTCCTCAGTACTTAGTACAATTGTCACGATTAGTACTATTACATCTTCCAGGCCTGCTTGCTGGGAAGAGTACACTCAGATTAGCCTTGCGTTTGTCAGGGTCGGCCCAGGAATAGGTAAGGGAATAGCATCTGCATCTCTCTCCCATTCCATGACATTGTTTCTGTTGCACTTAGATACTCCACGCAGTACTAATGCTGTAATTGCAGTAATGCCGACAAGACTGGAAACTCTCTGAGGAAAGGCCGGTTCACATTCATGTTTGGAACCACACGGATCTTCCCCAGAGGAAAATCTTCAGGTGTATTTGCCAAGCTGACATGAATACCAATTATCATTTAACAACATAATCCAGAAGCTTCCATCCTCTGCTGGTATGACTTACTTTCCTCCTTCCATCTCTGTTCTACTTATTGCATAGTCTTAGTACAGTGCTTGCCATATGACAGATGTATATGGATATGTATATCTATGTACATATATAACTATATACAGAACTGGTGATGTAAGCCAGACATAGGAAGTCCATAGCAGAAAAGAGAGAAGCACACAGAAAGCTGTGCTACACTGCCTAGTTAAGGATAATGGTTAAGTTAAGGATAGCATGATTTGGCACCTCATTTATAAACATTCATCCATTGACATAGATAAATAAAAGGGAAAGGAAAGCCACACCCACAGTAAGTGTCAGATACATTATTTCATTTAACCCTTATAATGATTGTAGGTGGTAGAGATGATGTAACTTCTGTTGGGCAAGTTTCTGGGCCTTTAAAATGTAGATTCTCATTTCAGTAAGGCACCATGCTTGTCCAAGACAGAGTGGCATGGCTGTTTTTCTAGGTCAGTTGTCAATAGCCTTTTTCTTCAAAAGCATAGATAGAAAATACTTCAGGCAGCCATAACAGATTATTGTTGCTGTTGACAGTTTTTCCTCTCCTCTTTCTGTGATGTCTTTAAAAATTTGAAAAACATTCTTAATTTCATAAATCTTATGTTTTACCTTTTCTTGTGAGTAGGTAAGAAGATTGGACATCTTTAGCTTTGTGTTAGAGGTTAGAAAACAAAAAGGCTGATAGGTGAAGTGAGTTGCTAGTTTGCACACATTTTGACTCCCAAAGAAGTTCCTTTATAGCATGCTTCTACTTCTAAAGTAGGAAAATCATTATCTAATGAAATTGGCCTGGATAAATTGCTGTGTTTATAGTTCATTAACATTTAGTTTCTGTTTTATTTTTTGCATTTTATAAGTAATAATGACATATTCTGAAAATAAATTTCTTTTTCCACAAGAAAAGTAAAAGTTAGCTTATCGTAGTTTTCCCATGGGCTGCAGTTTGTCAGTCTCAGCTTTAATGCCCTGAAGGAGGTATGTTGCCTCAGTTGGTGCATGCTCTTTTCAGTGTATTGAATAGACATTAGATTTGACTCGGGTTCCAAAAGTGAGAAGGTGCAAAACTGTAGAAAGTAACTGTGGGTGCATATGTTCACTTTCACCTACCTCTCACAGAAAAAAGAGATGCCATTTATATGTATTTGTTATATGTCAACCGATACCTGATGCTTAGGATGTGCCATGTACTATGCATTACCCCATTCATCACTGTGAGATATAAATATATATCACCAATTTATCGTGGAAGAAAATAATGCTCAAATGAATGAAATAACATGTCCAAAGGCATCCAGCCAGAAAATAGTGGAACAAGGAGTTGATCATAGGCATGTATGATCCTAGAACCCAAGTACATAATCAGAAAAGTTTGGCGACATCTTATATAAAAAAAAATGCTTGCAATGCTTTGTGTGTCAAGAATAGGATAAAATAAAAACCAAAAGAAGGTCATCTGGACTAGTATAGCAAACATAATTGCTGCATCTTGAGCTTCCTGGAAGCCAGGACAAAATGAGCAAGTATTAACCATTTCTTTGCAGGAAAAATGTTGTGTTCTTGATTGTATTATAAAGTAAAAATAACGTAATTGGCTGTAAGGCTTAACTCTATGTGAGTTGAATGGTTTGTTGTAGCTGATTTTGTAATCTGGTCTGTGGCAGACACTGCTCAGGCCCTTAGGTATGCCCCGACAGACCTAAGTAAGATACAGTCTTGAGCCTCCAGAAGATCTCAATCTGGGAAGGGAGACAGGCCAATATCTAACTCTAAAACACAGCAGACAAATAATTTCTCCCTAGATGTATAGGAAAAGTGGAATAAAAGTTCATTTCTCCGTTTCTCCTGTGTATACATCCCTTCACACTTTTCTAAGTACTGACACATTTATTCTTTATTTAATGCTCATAGCAACCATAACAGTAAATGCAACTACTCTTGTTTTACTAATGAGAAGGCTGAGGCCCAAGGGAATGAAGTAATTTATCAAAAGTCCTTGTTTATTCAGTGCTAAGTTTTCTGCAACTGCCATGCTGCATTGCCTTCCTTCATAAAAGAAGGCTGCCAGTATTATCTAGCGAATCAAGTAGGGATTCAAGAAGGGAGTGACTGTTTAGCATGCATGCTGCCTAAATGAGTATAAGAAGTAAGTGACTTTCAAAGTAGGCCTGACAGGGTGAGAAAATCTTGAATAATAACAAGCTAGGGACAAGATTTTATGAATACTGAATAAATCCAGAGGCATTGGAAGAGGAGAATCCGTTGCTAGTGGAATGGTATGGTTTTTGTGTAAATGTCCTCCAACAGCCTCATGCAGTCATTGGGACGAGGCTGTTCAGAGGTAACTATATCTAGAGTTTGTGACTGATTCATGGTCCAAAGCTGTTTTGAGTTTAAGTAATATATCTACCCTAGGGTAAGTAGACTGCATGCAATGTAAGAGAAGGAGTCAGTCTTTCTCCTTTTCATTATTTTGGGTATTTTCTGCTGCCATAAATGATTGTCCCTGCACCACACCATCCTGCCTTGGAGGCAGCTAATTATAGACTGAAACCTCTACAAACTGAGAGCAAAATAAACCTTTCCTCCCTCAAGTTTGGGCATCAGGTATTTTTTCTCAACAAGGCGAAAAATAAGTAAGATGTAGAGAAAGGTAAGGCTGGTAAGACCCATTCTGATGCTAGATGGTCAGGCTGTTACTTAAAAGTCATGGAAACTGTTAATCTTTATTTACTATTTTATGAAAAATAACACATACTTTCATAATTAAATAAAAGAGAATGACAGTAGTTATTATACTGTATATTATTTTTACCCAAGTGGTATGGATGGAACACAGTGTATTAGCTGCACAGACAGGAAAACTTTAGAAATGTTAAAATTTATTGATTATGTCTCCCCCACTATCATCATACAATCCCATTGCATTTTATTGGTGATGATGCTGAAGCTCAGAGAAGGTCAGGGAACTAGGTCTCTGGGCTTGTGAGCCCAGATTCTTTACATGCCTCACTCCTTTACTTTCTCTTTTGCTTCAGTGCCTTCTAAAGCAGACATACCAAGAATTGCCTTTTTGACTGGATCTTTACATTTAACCCTCCATCTGTACCTTACCTATCATACTGTGTTCTTTTGTTTCCTGGGGAAGAGTTACCCTCCAGGCTATTCTTCAAGCCACCAGTACATCGTTCTCTGTCTCATTGATGTATTTTGATAAAGGAGGAGACAAAAAGGATTCATAGATCCTGAACACAGTCCAATGTATTGGACAAACTCATATGGTTTAGCCTCAAAATCCACTGAGATTATGGACTATTTTCTTTACTTTACAGACAAAGAACATAAGTTCCCATGTTATAAAAGCACTTGCTTAAGGGAAAATAGCCAAAAAGTAATACAGCCAATGTTTGAACTCAAGTCTTCTTGACCCTGAAATTTTATTTAACATTCTAGACTGACAGAAGTCTGTCCATTTCATGCTTATCAGTCATAGAAAACAAGAAAAGCAGAGATCTTTGTTCCTATTTTTATAACTTTGCTGCCTAATATGGATAGGAATGATCTCCATGTGGCTATTTGAATGTAAATAAATCAAAATTAAACATAATTTCAAATAGATTTCCTCAGTTATATTAGCAAAAGTGTTCATGACTCACATGTGTCTGTCTATCATAGATGATAGTGTGTATATAAACTCAAATAAAGTTCTAATAGATATTTCTGACTCTTATAAGTGAGAGAAATTGTATTTTTATAAGATATTGTCAACATAGCAGTTGCAAATAGCAAATGCAACCAACCTGGTTAGTAAAATAATATAGGAAATCATGATCTCATTGGCTTTGCCTTGATACATGACTATGGAGTATATACTTCTTACATCAGTGATTGATAAATCAATGGGCAATGTTGTAGAAGAAATATTTCAATGGTGATGAAATCCTATGTTTAAGTTCCAGCTTAGTCTCTATAAATTTGACTATTTATTTCCTCTTTTGGTCAGAACAATGAAAATTATTGATGTCAAAGGTCCCTAGAAACCTTACATTTTGTGAGCCTCTGAATCCGTAGAAGGATTTGCACTTAAATAATCTGTTCAGAAAGACTTGGGGGTTTTTGGTACCAGGAATTGAACTCATGACTTTGCACTTGCCAGGCAGGTGCTGTGCCACTGAGCTCTGTCCCTGTCCTTCAGATAGACTTGTGAAAAATGCTGGTTGGATTTTAAATGTCAATGTCTCTGCACTATGTATACAAAAATGCAAAGTGAAGACTAAGAAATAGGCACTTGTTTCTTGGATTGTAGAGAGTGCTTATTGTGTGTATTCACTCAACCCTAGATTACAGTCCTTTTGTCTTTTCCTAATCTTCCTGCCTTCTGTTACAAAGTTGGTGGCTGTAAATATGGAATATTAGCCAAAATATTTGAAAAAAGAGATTTTATTGTCAAGTTATCCTTTCTGAAAAAGTAATGATTTGATCATTTAATACATAATTATTGGACAATTGTGTGCCAGGCATTGTAATGGTGAACAGAAAATAATCTAGTAGTAAACCTTCCCTGCCCAAAGCTAAGAACTTTGGCTTTTTGTTATTTATCCTATCTAAACTTAATAGAGTTTTTTGCTTTATTTATGGAAACACAGATATTTCAGACAGGAAAGGTCTTTTCATTATTTGACTTCATGTGTAGCGAAAAAGCCAGAAAATGTTTTAAGAAGAACTGATGGAAGGAATGAGCTTTTTGACATGCTGAAGGCTACCTTTTGAGTCTGAGAAATGTGTTAAGTGCAATATTGGAAAGCAGTCCTTACACTTCACTCATGTAGGATCACAAACTATGTTCTATTACTGTGTTGCTTCACCCTAAACTTCTGTCTCCTCCCCATTTGTACTGGATTCAATTTTCTCAGGACCTTGAATTAGTAATCCTTATGAAAAGAAAGTAAAACTTATGGTGCTCATGGGTTAAGTAGCTTAACACAATGGATAGTCTTTTATGTTTTCCATTTCATCACGTTCATATCCTTATTGGGTTGTATTTGTTAATCTCACTTGATAAATGAAGAAATGGAAGCTCAGGAATGATACATTCCTTATTGTCCAAAACTCACAAACCTAAGACACTCAAGAACTGGAGGTTATTTGGTTATGACTCATTATTTTGAGGACTAAGGTGTCATAAACTGCTTTAAATAAAGAAGTTTCAGCATAGCCAAGGTATAAATTCTTTGACCTACTATAATTATGGTGTACTTACTGGTTAAAAAGAAAACCTTTTATGAAGAACAATCCAGTATAACTATAGGGATTTTGGAGCAGGCATACGGGATTTGAGTCTAGCTTCACTAATTGCTGCATAATCTTGATAATGACTTCAAGGGCATACAGAAATGTCATATACAAACATGTCTTAGGTCTTTCAATGTGAATTAAAGCTCAGCTTGTCACATAGTAGCTATTCAACAGGTGTTAGCTATACTCATTTTTATTTTACTCAATCGAGAAGCATTTATTGATGACCACTGTTTTCCACACTCTGCTTCTGTGGTTCCTAGAGAATACTTTATCTTGAAACTCAAAGTGATAATGGAGAAGGCTCCTATGCAAAGGCTCTTGGAGGTTATACCATCAGAGCTGAAGAGGGTCTTATTAAGGAGATTGTCCTAAATTTTTCTTAATCTTCATTTATTAAAAATTTTATTATTGAATATTTGCAGTGCATAAAGATTATATTCCTTGTGGAGAGTTGGTACATGTACAAAATATATCTTAATTTTTTTCTCCTCCTTCCCACACTTTCCCCTTCCTGCATCTCTTGGTACCCAATTAACTATTTTTCTTTTGCTGTTTATTCATATTTTGGGTTTCTCATATAATTGAAACCTTATAAGAGAAATCATGGTGACTGGTCAGAATGCGAAAGTCCATCAAGGGACTTTGTATCAGGAATGCCTATGGATCATCTTTGGTCCATGCTTTGGGACCAGGCAAAAGATCTGGAAAGTGTAACTCAAGGATGATAATTTAACTATTTCATATTCATGCATCTGAGATTCTACACATTGATTCACTATAGAACTGCAATTAACATTGTAGAACTGAAATTACAGTCAAGGAAACCTCGTAGGGGAAGTGTGTCCATCTGGAAAAAGTTAATTCAGGCTCTCTGCCATCCAAGCAGCCGCAATGTGCATGTGGGAGGATAGAAACCCCACTAGTCACCCCTAAACCATTGCAGGAACTTTGTTCTAAAGGAAACCAGGTGCCAGGCCCATTCCCCTACACTGCAGGACAGGCAGTCAGCATAGGAAACACCAGTGACATGGCAACCACTTCATCCAGAGGAACCCAGGTTAAATCCACTCTAGGGGAAAAACTTTACATAAAGACATCTAAGTTATGAATGATTGTGGCATATAACTATAGACTTTACTCCTACAGTCTCAAGTACAAAATCAATAGTTGCCACATTTTTTCAATTTCTAAATTGTGCTTGATGTTATCATTACTGTTATACTGTACTACTGTAACTAGGATGTCCTATCTGTTCTAAACAGCTGGTCTCCCTTATTTAGTAATATTGAGAATCTTACAGGTAATATTGGGGTAATAACCTCACCACAATCCTACAGCAAAAGATGGGGGACTGAGAGAAATAAAAGCCAACATTGAACCCTGAATTAATTGGGAAGGTACGATCTTGGGACTGACATAAACCAAGAACTTTGACACACAGACGATGCCCCAGACTTTTCCTAGGGAGGCCTTGTTACTAGTGATATAGCTACCAAATACCAAAACTAAGAAAGATCGTCACAGAAAACAAAATAACTTTTTTAGAAATAGAAAAAGTCAAAATGAAGGAACAAAATGCAATCTTACACAAATTCAGCTCACCCAGAACAAGGTGAGGAGATATAGACGTAGAAGAAATTGGAAGTCACACAGCTAACATCTGCAGTAAAAAGACAACTTGATCATGAATTCTTTCCTATAGAGAAAATCACACAATCATCTCACAAGTTAAAAAAAAAGGCAATCATAATGAAAGAATTGCTCAGCAAATCTAAGGAAGATACAGATAAAAAATAGAGGAGCAAAGGAAAATGATGGACCCTTGAAAGAAAAATATAGAAATGAATTAGAATGCATGAAACAGATTCAAAGAGAGAGCAAGAAACTTAGAAATTCCATTGAAAGGTAGCAAAAATTCTTCAATGTCAGATCTTAAGGACAGGATTGCAACTAGCGATCATGTAAGGAAAGTTATCTTTAAAATAACAAGTAACCAAGAAATAAAAATTCAACAGATGAAAGATGATGCAAAGAAAAATAATGTAAAAATGGTGTCAAAAGAAGGATAAGATTCAGTGAAAAAGGAGGAGTCAATACAAATGAGATAAAAAGACTATTTGTAGAAATAATAGTGGAAAATTTCCCAAGCATGGAGAAACAATCTGATATACACTAAGTGCAGCATGTACAACTCCGATTAGCCATAACTGAAATCAATATACTCTAAGATGTATAATAATGAAGATAACAGAAATTCAGCACAATAACAGGTGTTAATTAAAAGGTGTTAGAGGGCCAAGGATATAGCTCAGTGGCACAAGCACCTGCCTGGAAAAATCAAGGTCCTGAGCTGGATTCCTGGTACCAAAAATAAATAAATAAATAAATAAATAAAAGGTGTTAGAGAAATGAAACAGATCATCAATAAAGTGGAGACCATAAAAATCATGGCAGACTTCTCATCCTAAATCATCAAATCAAGAAGAGCTTGGAGTGAAGTATTTCAAGTCTGAAAAGAAAACAATTTCCAACCAAGATTGAAGAAGAAATATGATACTTCCAAGACAAAGAACAACTGAAGAAATTCATCACAAGCAAACCAACCCTACAAAGAGTACCTAAAAATATTCTAGGAAAAGACAAAAATGAGAATTCCAAGAACAACATCAGAAAGAAACCACCAGTCATGGCAAGCAATTAAACAAGTGGGAGAAGGAGTGAACCAACAGCAGAACAATAATATGACAAAGACAGACCAATATATATTAGTTATAACCGTCAATGTAATGGGACTCAATTAACCAATCAAAAGAAACAGAATGGTAAAGTGAATCGAGAAACAAAATGCAACAATATGCTGTACACAAGGAAAACTTTTATCTCAAAAGGAAATTTGTAAATTGAAAGTCAAAGCATAGAAGGCAATACTCCATGCCACAGGAACTCTGGAAAAAGCAGGGGTAGCTATTCTCTTTGCAGGCAATATGAACTTCCAAACAAGAATGTTCAAAAGACATAAAAAATGTCACTTCATACTTATTAAGGGAAAACGTCAAGAGGAAGTGATAACAATTATAAATACATATGCACCAACTATGGGAACACCCAACTATATAAGATGAATATCGATTGACATGAAAAATCAAGTAAGGAAGAACACAGTTGTAACAGGAGACATTAATACCCCATTTTCACA
Source organism: Dinomys branickii (assembly GCA_004027595.1). NCBI lineage: Eukaryota > Metazoa > Chordata > Mammalia > Rodentia > Dinomyidae > Dinomys > Dinomys branickii. The sequence continues at coordinate 6,558 of PVLD010016575.1, read as the reverse complement.
AGAAGATAGATCATGTAGACAAAAAATCCATCAAAGAAATATGAGAACTGAATGAAACTTTTGAACAAATGCTCTTAGTAGACCTTTATAGATTTCAATGCAAAGCCATCAGAATGCACAGTCCTTTCAGCTGCATACAGGATGTTCTTTAAAATGGTGCATATACTAACACATAAAACATGCTTAAGTAAATGCAAAAGAATTGATATCATCCAATGCATATTATCTGACAATAATACAATGAAATTAGAAATTATTGACAAAAGAAACTGCAAAACCTCCATAAATACATGGAAATTAAATAACAATCGCTCTCATGAATAATCAATGGGTCACAAATGAAATTAAAGAAATTAAACAATATCTAAAATCAAATGAAAGTGCAAATGCAATTATCAGAAACTGTGGGACACAATGAAAGCAGTCCTTAGAGGGAAATTTGTGATGGTGAATACTCACATTAGGAAAACTGAGCACGAATCAACAACCTAATGCTGCACCTGAAGTGTTTAGTAAAAGAAGAGCAAAGACCATAAAAGGAAGTAAATTACAAAGATCAGAGCATAACTTTACGCAACAGAGACTAAGAAAGCAATACAAAGAATTAATGAGTTAAAAGTTAGTTCTTTGAAAGAATACATAAAATTGACAAATCCCTAGCCAAATTTAACAAAAAAGGAAATAAAAGCTCAAATTCATGCAATAAGGAATAAAAAGGGTGAAATCATTATAGATCCTGTGGGAATTCAGAATATCATCCACAAATACTTTGTAAATTTTTATTCTCATAGAATAGAAAGCACAGAAGAAATGGAGAGATTCCTAGAAATGTATGAATTACCAAAAATGAATCAAGAATATGTAAATACTCTGAGTAACCCAATATCAGCCAGTGATATTGAAAATGTAATTAAAAACTTACCCACAAAGGAAAGCCCAGGTCCTGATGTATTCACAGCCGAGTTTTACCAGAAATTTAGAGATTTAATACCAACACTCCTCAAACTCTTTAATGAAATTGAAAGGGAAACAATTCTCTCAAACTCATTCTTGGACGCAAATATAACCCTGATAACGGAACCAGAGAAAGAACCAAACAAAAAAAGGAAATACAGGCCAGTCTCCCTAATGAGCATAGATGCAAAAATCTTCAATAAAATACTAACAAACAGAATGCAGCACAACACCAAGAACCTTGTACACTTTGACCAAGACAATTCAACTCAGGAAAACACGGATGGTTCAACACACTCAAATCAATAAATGTAATATACCATATCAACAAAGTCCAAAGCAAAGGTCACATATCTCAATAGATTCACAAAAACGCTTTCAATAAAGCCCAACATTCACTTATGATAAAAACCCTACAGAAAATCAGAATAGATGGTTGCTACGTCAATCTGATAAAAGCCATCTATGACAAAACAACAGCCAACATCATACTAAATGGACAAAAGCTGAAAGCTTTCACTCTAAAATCAGGAACAAGACAAGGACATCTACTGGCACCACTCGTATTCAACACAGGTCTGGAAATATTAGCCACAGCAAATAGGCAAAAGAGAGAAATAAAAGGAATAAGGATAGGAAAGGAAGAAGTTAAATTGTCATTATTCACAGATGACATAATACTCTACCTAGAAGACCACAAAAACTCGACGAAAAGACTTCCAGATTTAATAAAGGAATTTAGTAGCATAGATGGATACAAAGTCAATGCTCGAAAATCAATAGGATTCCTATACACAAACAATAAACTCACTGATAGAGAAATTAGGGAAAAATACCCTTCACAATAGCATCCAAAAAATGACATACTTACTAATCGATCTGACAAAAGGTACTAAAATTTATATAAATTGAAAATTACAGTACTGTGAAAAGAAAGATCAAAGATGATTTCAGAAAATGGAACGGTATCACTTTCTTGTGAATAGGAAGAACCAACACTGTGAAAATGGCCATACTCTCAAAACTGTTAATACAGATTTAATGCAATCCCTATCAAAGCAACATTAGTAATCTTCAAATAAAGATAATTTGACTTCTTGATTTCCTGTACATATCCTTTTATTTCTCTCTCTTCCCTGATGGTTCTGGTTAATGTTTGTGAGTATTATATTGAACTGGAATGGGAAAAGTGATCATCATTGTCTTGTGCCTGATTTTAGAGGGAAAACTTTCAGCTTTTCCCCATTTAATATGCTATTATCAGCAGGCTTGCCTTAAATGACTTTTATCAAATTCAGATAAGGTCTTCTGTATGTATATTTTCATGATTTTTATAAAAATTGATGTGGGATTTTGTCATAGTCTTTTTCTTCATCTATTGAGATGATCCCAAGATTTTCATCATTGCTTCTGTTTATGTAATGTATTATGCTTATTGTTTTGTACATATTCAACTCCCCATGTATTCCTGTGATGAAGCCTACTTGATAAAGTTGTATGATCCTTTTGATGATTTGTTGAATATTTTTGCTGGTATGTTGTTGAAGATTTTCTCATCTGTTTCACTAAAATGTTTGACCTGTAGCTTTGTCTTATGGTTGTATCTCTCTCTAGTTTTGGAATACGTGTAAGCCAGTTCCAGGAATGACTTTGCAAGTATTCCTTCCATTTTAATTACATTAAAGGTTTTGAGGAGTATTCAAGTTAGATGTTTCCTGAAGTTTTTACAGAATTTAGCAGTGAACCCATCAGGTTCTGGGTTTCTAGTAGATTTTTTAAATTACTACTTCAATTTCATTGTCTTTTATTGAATTAATGGAAGTTTTTATATCTTCTTGATTCAGTTTTTGTAATTCATATGTATTTAGAAATCTAATTTTTTCTGAATTCTTTAGTTCATTGAAGAGCAGGTTTTTGAAGCAGTTACTAATCTCCATGATTTTAGCTGTGTCTTTGTGATTTTACCTTTTTTCATTTCAAATTGTATTATTTTAGACCTCTTCTTTTGATTTTTATTAAGACTGTCTAAGTTTTTTTTATTAATTCAAAGGACCAGTTCCTTGTTTCATTAATTTTTGTCTCAATTTCATGATTTTTTGCTTCTATCTTTGTAATTTCCTTTATTTTACTAGTTTTGAATTGGGATGGTTCATTTCTAATTGTATTATTTTAGACCTTTTCTTTCCACTTTTTATTAAGACTGTCTAAGTTTTTCTTATTAATTCAAAGGACCAGTTCCTTGTTTCATTAATTTTTTTGTCTCAATTTCATGATGTTTTGCTTCTATCTTTGTAATTTTCTTTACTTTACTAACTTTGAGTTGGGATGTTTCTTGTTTCCATAGGATTTTGGAGTGCATCATTCAATTATTTATTTAAGCTTGCTCTGTTTTTTGATATAGGCATTTACAGCTCTAAACCCTCCTCTGAAAACTGCTTTTCCTGTGTCCAATAGCTTACAGTACATTGCACTGGCATAATCATGTTATTCTAGGAACTGTCTAACTTTTCAAGTTCTTCTTTGGGCAATTGATTATTCAAGAGTGTGTTGTTTAATTTCCATGTGTTTGCATAATTTTGTGGTTTATTTAGCCATTCATTTCCAGTTTAATTTTCCTATGATCTCATAATAGGCGTGGGATAATTTCAATTGTTTTGCATTTACTTAATCATGGTTTATAGGATATTATATGGTTTATTTTGGAGAAAGTTTCATGTGTTCCTGAGAAAAACGTATTTTTTTTTTGTTAGGTGGAACACCATAAATACCTATTAAGTCCATTTGCATGAAAGTTTCTTTCAACTTTTTATTTCCTTTTAATTTTTTGTCTAATTCATCCATCTGTGACAGTAGGCATTGAGGTCCCCTGCCATAATTATATTCATGTTTATCTTATTATTATATGCAGTCATGTATGATTTATAAAGTCAATTGTGCTGGTGTTTGGTGAATAAATGTTTGTAATTGTTATCCTTTCTGGTTCAGTTTTTCCTTAAACAATGTACAGTGACTTACTTGTACTCTTCTGGTCAGTTTTGCCTTGAAGTGTAATGTTTCTGAAAATGCAATAATTACCATTTGTATGGGATATTAGTTTCCGTTCACTGGATTTCAATTTATTATTTTTTGGGATTAAATCAGTACCTTGTGTATATCAGACTACTGAATTATGGTGGGATTTTTTGGTGTCTTTTTGAGACAGGCCTCATTATGTAGTCCAGGCTGACATCAAGTTTGCAGTGATCCTCCTGTCTCAATCTATCAAGTGCTGGAGTTACAGGCATATGCCACTATGCCCAGCATGAACATTTTTTCTTGATCCTTTATTCTATTCTGTCTTTTGACTGAAGAATTGAGACCACTCACTTTGGGAGTTATTACTGACAGTTACTGATTTATTCCTGTTATTGCACTTTTCTCCAGTTGCTGACTACCATGTTTCCCTTCTGCTTATCTCCCCAGTCTGCCTGGTATATTCATTCTATTAGACATTTTGACACTGGAAGTTTCATTTTCCCTTTTAAACATATCCTTAAGAATTTTTTGGAGTACTGGTTTGAATTTTATGAATTAGTTAATGTGTTCTTTGTCATGGGAATAGCTTATTTCTTCATCAGTATTGAAAGATATTTTTAGAATTTCACTTTGAAAGAATATATCAGTCTGGGCTGGGCCAAAATTTTCTAAGTATACAGAAAATCACTGAGGTCCAAACAGAGGTTATACTTAAGGCAAAGTGACCAACCAAGAGTTCAACTGGAACTGATTGCTTACCATAAAGAAAAGCCATTGAGGTCAAAAGGGCAATTAAGAGACTTGGACTTACCCTAGATGCCTGTGATTTATTTTTGCCCAGACTTTATCTCTCCAGCCTCCTATTCATGTATTGTCACCTGCCACAGCACCAGCATAGACCACATGTATCACTCAGCCAGTTATCTGAGTTGATTTCTGGCCCATTCACCTAAATTAGTTCCTTGTAAAGCACTTCTGTTTTCCTACAAGTTTCCACCAAAGAAAATAGAGTACAAGCACTCTAAGACCTGAATAATGCCTGTGGGAAGGTAGAAATCTCAGATATATTCTACTACTGTGTCTTTTTACTTAGCCAAAAGATTCACGGAATTTGTTGTCATCATTCAGTTGTATAAGAAACCTGAGGAAGGATATAGGGAGGACAGAGTGGGTATGAACATGAGATATATTATGTAACAATTTCCCCAAGATGAATGTAACTATTGTGTATTGCAAATATATAATAATGAAACACTTAACAACTTACTAGCATGCCAAGAAATAAAGAAATAACTAAGTTAATCTTAGAGCAATTGGCATAGGTGGAAGATAAGCCTAGATTTCCAAACAAGTAATGCAATGGCCCTGATTCTTAGGTTGGTTTCTTAGCAAAACACAGAGTGCCTAGTTTTCCTAAGCCAATTTATGCTGCACGGTTACTCTGTAGCTAAAATTTAGGGTTTAGAATGACAGTTGATCCAAGGGATCTTATCCCTTGTCTATAAGGGGATAGATATTTATGTTTGTTCTTCAGGGCCTAGTATCTTCTTTGAAATCAAGGGCAAAAGTTGCCATGTTAGTGAATTTTCCCCTTAGTAATGCTCATAATATATAATAGACATGAAGTGATCCATAAACCAAAATGGTTATGAAAAATCTAGTTCTATTTTGGGGGGAGTACCAAAAATTGAAACCAGAGCCCTCACAATGAGCTACATCTACAGCTTCTTTTATATTTTATTTTGACATGTGTTCTTGTTAATTTGCCCAGACTGGGTTTGAATTTGGCAGTCCTCCCTTAGCTTCCCAGAGAACTGGGATGACAGGCTTGTACCACTAGAACAACTGTCATTATGAGCCCTGAATCTTAGTTTAATTTTTGAAGAGAATAGAAAAACTAAAGTTCTAGGGTCATAAAGAATTTACCCAAGGCTACTAAGCTAGTAGAAGCAGAATGAAAACTAGAAATGAGGCCTTCTGAACATTAAATGTCCTTTCTACTGACTGAGTCAATCAAAATCTTTCATTGCTGTGTTCACAGGCTGTATTAACTACCCAGCCCTCACCCAGGTGATGCTATCACACCTGCCCTCTTCATGATTCTACAGTGTATAGTTCTATGACATAGCATACTTTTCTAATATTCCATCATTTCAAGGTCTTGCCAAGTAATATAAAGGGTTTGGTGACTGTTCTGAGAACTAGGGATCCTTGTCCTCAGGAGATTACAACATACTAATTCACATCAGGGACATAAAAAACAAAAATAGACATAATAAATAATATGTTTAACTCTCTAATCCACCAGTTTCTCCTTTGTAAACGAGGAATATTCAGAATAATGAATGTAAAATACCAAGAACAGAAAAAGTCAGTAAATGGTAACTATTGTGTACCTCCATCAATGCACTGTTATGTGATAAACTTGTTGTTAGTCTTTTCTTATATTCTGATTGTTAAGTTTCTTCTAGGTTCAATCTCTAAGTTTTTAAAACTTGTCCTACAGGAGCAGTGATATAGCAGCTCTAGAAACAGCAGTAACAATGGTTTTGGAGTCAAAAGACTGACTGTGAGTGTCAGTTCAGTCAG
>PVLD010016574.1:30055-44764 GCA_004027595.1 Dinomys branickii | reverse complement strand
GAAGGAAGGAAGGAAGGAAGGAAGGAAGGAAGGAAGGAAGGAAGGAAGGAAGGAAGGAAGGAAGGAAGGAAGGAAGGAAGGAAGGAATTTACTGACAAGAATTGCACTGTTTTACATTTTTACTAATCTTAATGTCTGGCTAATGGAAAACACCTGACCTTTATCTGATTCTGCATTCAATGTGTTTCAATACATTGTTTTAGCTGAAGTATATAAACACAATCTGACCTCACACAGACGTGCAGGTGCAAAATGGCGTTTAACAGCATTTCAGATAGCAGGAATTTTGTACTTTGATACTAAAGTAAAACTTTATAAATAAATAAATAAAACTTTCCAGTGGGTTTTTTTTTGGAGGGGGGTACCAGAAATCAAACTTAGGACTTTGTGCTTGCCAGGCAGGTGCTTGTGCCACTGAGATATATCCCTACCCCTCATCAATGGTTTTTAAAGGCTAAATTGCAACACAGTTGAAATTTTAGTTGGCCATGGTGGCACAAACCTATAATCCCACCACTTGGGAGGCTGAGGCAGGAGGACCAAGATGAGCTCAAGACCAGCCTGAAATACACAATGAGACCTTGTCTCAAAAGAGAAACAGAGTCAGAGAGACATGGGGGTGTGGGAGAATGATGTAGCTCAGCAGTACAGCACCCTCCTGGCAAGCCTCAGGGCTTGGGTTCAATTTCAGACACATGAGTGTGCGCGCACACACATACATACACACACACACACAAATCGAAAGATAAAAATTGAAAGACTGATTGATTTTATCAATGAACCTCTTGTATACTTTTATATTAAAGTCCACTGATAATCTTATACCTTGATGATCATTTGTTTTTACCCACTGGCAATCTAGGATCTATTCCATTTACTGAACTATACACAATTTCCAAGTACTTATTTCATACAATATAAAAAAAATTACATTCACTTTACCATTGATCTTATCAAAAAGTCTTTCACAAGCTGGGTATGAGCTGGGCGTGGTGGCACATGCCCATAATCCCAGTACTTGGGAGGTTGAAGCAGGAGGGTCACTGCAAGTTCGAGGCCAACCTAGCCTACATAGTGAGTTCAAGGCCAGTCTGAACTGCATAGCAAGACCCTGTCTCAAAAAAAAAAAAGCACAGGGTATTACATGCCTGTAATTACAGCACTTGCCTAAGACAGGAAGTTCACAAATTTGAGACAAGCCTGGGCATCCTGGTGACTTATGGAGGACCTGTCTCAAAATACAGTAGTTAAAAAAAGGAAAAAAAAAGTAGAAGGGGTAGGGATGTAGCTCAAGGCAAAGGCCCTGAATTCAATCCTTAGTAAGGGGGCCTGTCATGGTAGTACCTGCCTGTAATCCCAGGGGCAGGCGTGGTGGTGTATGCCTGTAATCCCAGCACTCTTGAGGCTGAGGCAGGAGGATTATTGTGGAGTTGAGACCAGCCTGGGCTACAAAGTGAGCTCCAGGCCAGCCTGAACCGCACAACAAGACCCTGCCTCAAAAAGACAAAAAAAAAAAAAAAAAAAAAAAAAAAAAAAAAAAAAAAAAAAAAAAAAAAAAAAAAAAAAAGATATAAATCTAAAACATTAATTTTTGACTTGAACTCAGCACCTCTGGCATTCTACCACTGAGCACATCCATAGACTTTACTTTCTGAGACAAGGTCTCCCTAAGCTACCTAGACAGGTCCTGAATTGAAATTACAGGTGTGTGCCACCATGCCGCCTGAAAACTTGAATTTTCTCACTGACAACACTTTCTCACTTTACTTCCAAAAGAATTTCCACTACACTTTTCTTCAAGTATAAGTAACTATAGTCTGTGCATTGGTGAGTTTAAGTAAAAATAATTATCTGTGCAGTTGGTTTGGCTCTGTCACACATACGCTTTTCCATCATACTATCTATGGGTTCGCAGCACTGCTTCACGAGTTCTTTACATTTCCCTACCCAGAATATAAATGAGACTCTTATATAAGAGTTGAAATTTAATAAAAAATAGTAGGTTTTACAGGGGCCAGGGATATAGCCCAGTGGCGCAGAGCCTGCCTGGGAAGCGCAAGGTCCTGAATTTTTTCCTGTACCAAAACAAAAATTAATAAATTTTACTCTTTCATCCAGAACATTCTTAAGTTCAAATGTTTCTGTTTTTTCTCAACTGCCAGTGTATGGTAGCAAAAACAACTATGGCAGCACAGTTTTGTGGGGTTTTTTTAGTACCAGAAATTGAACTCAGGACCTTGTGCTTACAAGACAGGCGCTGTGCCGCTGAGTTATATCCTGGGCCCCACAAAAACAACTATATGCTTATGACTGCTGGCAGTTTGATGCCACCACCTTGACTCATGTTATGACACAAGCACTCTTCTCTGTCACTGCTTCTGCACCAAAAATGCAAAGGAAAAGTAAGTTGTTTAAGGTAAACCATAAAATTCAAAAGGCCATTTGGTTTGTTGAATAGCTACCACCACTGTGTCTGTTGTTGAACATTCACGTGTATTACTCTTTAAAAACTAGTCGGAGGCTGGGGATATAGCTCAGTGGCACAGCACCTGCCTGGCAAGCACAAGGTCCTGAGTTTAACTCCTGGTATAAAAAAAAAAAGTTGGTACTGATAAAGGAAGTCTGGCCACATCTGTAAATCTGCTCATCTATTAAAGGATTGTAAAATTCTATAAACAAGATACTAACTGGGTCTTCATGTTTGCAGCTATCTGTAATTTGTAAACTTGTTTGCAGCAACAATGCCCTGAATTCTACTGATTTTTTATCCAGTGGGCACTCAGGAGTACCAGGTATCTAAGATTAGTCTCCCGGATACTGTGTGGGCTCCTCCAGCCACAGCAAGGTGGTCACTTACCCCATACAAGGCTTCAGTGACTTTTGCACCTCTGGCTTCAAAAGCCAGAAGAAATTTTGGCTTTTAAAGAATTCTTTGTTTTTTAAAGAATTCATAGTACATAATACACACTTAAAATACTCAATTCCTTTTCTCTAACCTCTAACTGTTCTTGAAATAATGTTGAAGCTTGCGGTCCTGAGTTCAATTCCCAGTAACAACAAAAAAGAACCAATAAAGTAAAGTGGAATGAAATGCTAAAAGATGTTAAAATAAAAAATTTTAAGTAAATTTTACACGCAATTTCTTCTTTTTTTTTTTTTTTTTTTTTGGCGGTACTGGGGATTGAACTCAGGACCCTGCGCTTGCTAGGCAGGCACTTATTCCACTGAGCTATATCCCCAGCCCCCCGCAATTTCTTCAATACTCATCAAGGTCACCTTAATGAGGCTGTCTTCATGATAGCCCTTTTTAAAAGAAATGATGCTTAATTCAGGCACCCTATCTGCCAGGCACCCTATCTGCCTAATAAATTCTTTTATTTAGGCTCTGATCACTACATAAATTATGGACAAACTAATAACAGCTTCAAAACTCCTAGGGTCTTAATTCCAAATTTCTTCAAGAAATTTCCTTTAGGACCACCTAGGGTAGATGAGTCTGCCTTGCTCTGACATTTTCTCTAAACATCCATGAATTCATATTCATTTCTAAGCTATCACACCAAGGAATAGTACAGATCTCTGGAATATGCAAATATCTAATGTTAAAAGAAAAATTACTAGGTCTTTCATATTTTTTGCTGTACTGTAGTGCTTTCTCACAGAACTAAGAGAACACAACAACACAGCTTCTTGATGAGGCATTTTCTGTGATGTGCAACCACAGGGCAAACAAAATTTTTTACACGAGTTTTTTTTTTCGAACTTGTTTTTACAAAATAAGTTTCACAAATTATAATACTTCTTGCTGTGTTTCTTCAACAATGCCAGGGAAATGCTGGGATTTCAAAATAACAAATGATTAGACTATAATGCAGTTTATAAAGAAATTATAAGCTGGGCATGATGGCACATGCCTGTGATCCCAGCATTCAGGAGAGCTGAGGCAGGAAAACAACAAATTCAAACCTAACCTGGACAATTTGTTAAGTTAGCAAGACCCTATCTCAAAATATAAAATGCTTTAAAAAGCTGGATGTAGCTTGGTACAAAGGCCCTGGGTTCAATCCTCAGTACCTCTAAGGAAAAAAAAAAACTGAGTATAAAACTGAAAATTTCATATTTACACCTTAAAGTATTACCTTAAAATTCTAGAAAACAAAGCCAGACATTGTAGCACACGTCTGTAACCCCAACATTCCATAGGATGAGGCTGGAGGATCACTGCAAGTTCAAGGCCAGCCTGGGCTACATAGTGAGTTTAATTAAGGCAAACCTGCATTACACAGCAAGAACCCAGCTCAAAAATAAATAAATATCTAGAAAACAGAAATTGGGCACCCTGGTGCACACTTGTAAACCCAGCACTGAGGCAACAGAATCCCCCAGACTCTAGTACAAGGCCCTACACCTCAACCCTTCCCCACAAAATTCTAGAAAACTAAGAATACAGATTTATATTTCATTAGCCACTAGTGATGTCATCGCACATTATTTAGTCCTTGGAAAATGTAACTGTACACCGGCAAAAGAATGAAATGAAGCAAAAAAGTAAATACTATGTTCGCATTATGATGAAAAGAATTTTTACTTCATGGACCACCTGAAAAGGTCTTGGAGGGCCTCACAGGACCCCCGCTAAACCACGTTTAGAATCATATTCAATACCGCACCATCCAAAATGAAAAGCAACTTCCCAGATCTCTCCCAAGGTAGGGTCTAGAGTTGACACTCCTGACAGTTCAGAGAAAACAGTCCAGAATAGGTTTAGATTGTCACCGGGGAAACCAGAATGCTGACTCTAATAAGTCAGACTGGCAAGACTGTCTTCACTGAGGAAGGTAACCGCAGCCCCAACGACATAGAAAGGTTGCCTTTTCTCTTTTTCTTTTTCCTTTTTTGAGTCAGGGTTTTGCTGTATAGTTCAGTCTGCCCCTGAACTCACTATGTAGCCCCGGCTGGCCTCAAACTTGCAGCAATCCTCCTGTCTCAGTCTCCCAAGAGCTGGGATTACAGATGTGTACCACCACACCTGGCGGAAGAATGTTTTCTAAAGCAGCAACTCCTTAACTTTCTAGACATCAGAACAGGAAAAAGGAGTAGGTAGGTCTGATTCAATACATGAAGTCACTGTCACACTATCAAAGCCCTGTCCAAACCATCTCACAAGAGGCACAAAAACAGGTAAGGGAGAATAAGACAAGTAGATAAAAACCTGAGACAGACTGGAACATGTACAGGATAACGATGGGAGGGAGTTCAAAGTCATCAAATATGAGAGAAAGGTGGGGAGTGTCTTACAACAAGTCAGCAGAGGGATCCAAAGAGGAAAATACAGTGAGACGCCTGTAATCCTAGCTAACTGGGGGGATGGGGCAGGAAGATTCCAAGTTCAAGGCCTGCCTAGGCAACTCAGTGAGATCCTGTCTCAAAAAAGTGTTTTTGCAAGGTTGGGGATGTAGTATGGTGGTTCACTGCTCATTATACCCAGTTTCAATCCCCAGAACCAGAAGGGGGAAAAACAAACAAAAAAACAGTGAATGAAAAATTCCCCAGTACACACTGAAATAACGCTATTAACTTTTTCCCGGGGCTGGGGATATAGCTCAGTGGAGTAAGTGCTTGCCTGGCAAGCACAAGGTCCTGAGTTCGATCCCTAGTACCGCAAAAAAAAAAAAAAAACTTTTTCCCTGTCCACAGTCGCAGTGTGGGGGAAAAGGAAAAAGAGGCAACTTAGCTGCTATTCTGACAAGACATTCAGGCCCCAGAGATGGCAAGAGATGAAGAACCAATGTGACTACAATTTTAGCCAAGATTCGAAGTCTACAAATTACAGTAGCAGCTGAGAAATAGCTGCACCCCTTCAGGCTTCCAAAGGGGAGGTAACAAGAAACTGCCCTTGAAGGTTCAGCTAAGAACCTACAGACAGGTGCTGTTTAGTCCTACATGGTCTATAAGAGAAACCAAGGAAAGATCTTCGTCCTGCGGCCAATGGGTCAATACTGAGCATAAAAAACATGAAAAGTGTATCTGTGCTTGATGGGGCCTTGCAGACTGAGGAACCCCAGGGCTCCTGTCTAACACACAGATCCCAACTCTTACAAAATCTATGCTCTGGTAGCTTTGGATTGGTATTCCTGCCACCTACACAGCTACACATCCACGTGCATGCACACCTCCACCACCACCACCCAGAAATATGGGCAGCCAGCAGGTGGTATTTTTCTCCTTTAATAAAAACTGCCTAATATTGATGATGTCTTACAGAAAAGTAGGGGGAGGGAAGAACAGGAAAAGAGGGAAGAAGGAAAGGAGGAAGGAAGGAGAAAGATCATTTTTTAAAAAGTGCTCCTGCCAGGGGGTATCCATGCACTTGGGGGGGCTGAGGCAGGAGGATCACCGCAAGTCCAAGGCTAACTTTGGCTATATAGTGAGTTCAAAGCCAACCTGAACTACAAAGTGAGACCCTGTCCCAAAAAAAAGAAAAGAAAAAAAAGTACTCCCAAAACTACATGAACAAGGGCTGACGGTATAGCTCAGTGGCAAAGCCTTCGGCTAGCATGTATGATATCCTGGGTTCAATCCACCTTCCTGGGGAAAGAAATGGGTGGTACATGAACCACCAGATACAGTGGCACATGCCTATAATCCTGGTTATGCAGGAGGTTGAGGCAGGAAGATAGCAAGTTCCAGGATAGCCTGGGCAACTTTGCAAGACATTGTCTGAAAATGAAATTTAAGAAAGGTTGGGCTAGGGCTGGGGATATAGCTCAGTGGAATAAGTGCTTGCCTGGCAAGCACAAGGTCCTGAGGTCAATCCCTGGTACCACCAAAAACAAACAAACAGAAAGGCTGGGCTGTAGCTTGGTGATAGAGTGCTTGCCCAGAATGTAGGAGAATCTGAGTTCAATCCTAATAATAGGGGGAAAAAATACATAAATCTCTCCAAAGTCATTCTCTTTCTTTTCTTTCTTTCTCCCCATCTCCCCTCTTCTTTTTGAGACAGGGTCTCAAAATGTAGTTCAGACTGGACTTGAACTCAGTGATTCACCTGCCTCAGACTTGTAAGTGTTGGGATTGTAGGTAGGCACCACCACGCCAGGCAGGTATTCTATTTCTATAATTGACTAGTTTAAAATCAATTTAAAAAGCCGGGCATGGTGACACACACCTGTAATTCCTGCACTCGGGAGGCTGAGGCAGGAGGATCACTGCAAGTTCAAGACCAGTCTGGGTTACAAAGTGAGTTCAAGGCCAGCCTGAACTGTAGTGAGACCCTGTCTCAAAAAGACCAAAAAAAAAACGTTTTTTTAAAACTAAAACAATTTGGGGCTGGGGATATAGCTCAGTGGAATAAGCGCCTGCCTAGCAAGCGCAGGGTCCTGAGTTCGATCCCCAGTACCGCCAAAAAAAAAAAAACTAAAACAATTTTTAAAAAACCAGAAATGGGCTGGGGATTTAGCTCAGTGGCATAAGCGCTTGCCTGGCAAGCACAAGGTCCTGAGTTCGATCCCTGATGCTGCAAAAAAATAAAAATAAAAATACATTAATTAATTAAAAACCAGAAATGGTAGAAAAAGCACCTATGGAATATCAATGGCTGAAAGAGGCCAGGGAGAACAAGACTCTCAACCAATTACAGAGAAATTCTAACATACATCCCTTATACTGACCCAGCCTTGTGTGGGGCTGGGAGAAAATTCACTAGGTTGCTCAATTGGAACAATGACAATTATTATGTTCTGCCTGGACTATTCTAAGAGCTTTACATATTCATTGGCTCTTTTCATGCTTACAATAATTATACTTGTAAGATAGGTACTATTATTCTTCCCATTTTACAGATGAGCAAATAGGCACAAAAAGATTAAAGATGTTAAGGACACAGCAGAGAGGTGCCAGGATCCCAAATGCAGGGAATCTACCTATAAAACCTGCTCTGAATCATAACAGAACTGGAAGTCAAAAAGTGCTGATATAACCGGGCCTGGTGGCGCATGCCTGTAATCTCAGCAGGCTGAGGCAGGAGGATCATTGCGAGTTCAAGGCCAGCCTGAACTGCATAGTGAGACCCTGTCTCAAAAAGACAAAAAATTAAAATTAAAATTAAAAAATTAAAAAACTGCTGATATCTTGATTATGCAGAGAGCTCAACTTAACCTGCTATGGTAGACCACATTAGCCAAAGGGGTCCACTTCTTGCTACTGAAGAACCTGTCATCCAATCTCTCACAGAGGGCTGAAGTGTATGTAGCACAAGTGCTTGCCTAGCATGCTTGAAGCCCTAGGTTCCATTCCTGGGAAGGCAAACACAAAAATAATTTTAAAAATTTTGCTTTTTCCTAAGCAAAAAGAGAAAGCAACAACCCACAAGTGCCTCCAACACTGCAGGCAAAGACAACCAAATGACAGCCATCTGTGGAGAGGTGGGAAGTGATGGCATATGTGAAGGCCTAAAGGTAGAGAAAAGGGGGGAACCTTGGATATGGGATACCAGGAATGAAACAGAACCACTAGAAAAACAGTATTCAGGTAGGTCATCACTAGTGACAGGAGTAGCCAGCCCCCAAAGATAAGAGCACAAGCTGAAGTGCTCTGTCTGCAGGTGGCTTCCCTCACTAATCAGCTGAGAATTTTCTGCTTAGTGAGGACCAGGAAAATAATCTCACTCCACTGGCAGCACTTATGACCCCTTGAGTCTGAGAATCTGGTTGGGTCCTGCTCTTGAGAAAGACACCCCACTGCTGTTCGGGAAACATCAGCTCTACCATTCCTACAGGTACCTCAAGGTGTGGGGGGGCATTCCACCTCTTTTTTGTAGGTGAAGTTCCTGTGAGCTGCCTGCCGAAGACCAAGACCTCTTGTCTATCTCATAACTAACTGCTCCCTAGCTGGCCACAGCCCCAGTGCACTGACCCAAAAGGTCTGGAGTCTCTCTGAATTTAGCAGCCAGAAATCCCAATTCCCTTTCAGACCCACAAATGGGGAGGCAAATACAAACCCATTCCTCCTGGCCAGGATGAGGGCATTTTGCCAAACTGTGAATTGGCAAGGGGGCTCAACACAAGCAGCGCCTTAGATCCTCAGGTGAAGGTGCATAAAACAGACTGGATGTCTTGAGGGTCATCTTGTGGTGCAGAGAAAACCCCTCTCACAGGAGTACAGACCCATCTCAGAGGCCCACTGGGTATTTGCAGAGGAAGAGGGGTTGTTTACCTCCAACAAACTCATGGCTCGCTGAGCACAGCCCCAGAGGAGGCAGAGCTTTGTATTTCCAACTTCCCAGAGAGCAGAGGAAAATAGGCCAAAGCCTGCTCAAAACCAGCTTGACTGGTTCTACAGGGAAGCCCCTGGTCTGCTCTGCTTTTCTTTTTTTCTTTTTTTGCACAGTACTAGGGATTGGACCTGGGGTTTTACACTGACCTACCTTCCCAGTCCTTTTTATTTTTTGGTTTATTGAGAAGTCTCACTATGTAGTCTAGGCGGGTGTACACCACCACACCTGCCTTTATTTTTTATTTTCAAACGGAGTCTCACTAGGTTACTAGGGCTCCTGCCTCAGCCTCTCAGAGTACTGGGATTACAAGTGTGCACTACCACGGTCAGCTCCTTATATTTGTTTTTTTTGTGTATTTTGTCTTTTTTTTTTTTTCAGGCAGGATTTCACTTTGTAGTTCAGGCTGGCCTCGAACTTGTGGCAATCCTCCTACCTAAGCCTCCCCTAGGATTACAGCCGTGTGCCACCATGCCTACACCCTTATGTTTTTTAAAAAGAAAAAGGCCAAAAGGGGTGGCTTGGAGCCAGTTACTGAACACACCGCTCCTCTCTTCCCATAGCCAATTCAAACTGTTGTTCAGGATTCCCTAGATACAGCATCATCTATCTCACTGTCTCTCCTACTGAGTCTTGTGATTTTATGGCTTTACTAAGTCTAAAATTAAGCATTTGATGCATGAGAGAAAATACATTTCTTTTTGTACATTTTGTCATTTTCTAATGAGAAATATAAGAAATAATTGGAATTAGGAGAAATGAGTACTAATCCAGAAACAGACATCTGTGCAAAGAACCTCCACAAAAAGCTGGATACAGTAGTATACACTTGTAATCTCGTATATAGGAGGCTGATGCGGGAAGACAGCAAGTTCAGGACTAGCTTGGGCAACTTAGTGAAACTGTCTCAAAATTAAAAGGAACTGGAGGAGCTGAGGATATAGCTCAGTGGCACAGTACCTGCCTGGCAAGCGCAAGGTCCTCAGTTCAACTCCTAGTACTATAAAAGGGGGAAGGGAGCTGGAGGGCTGGGAATGTAGCTCAGTGGTACAGCATTTGCCTAGCATGCACAAGACCCTGGGTTTAAGACCTAGTAGTACTATTTTTAAAAAGAACTTGGAGGAGGGCCAGAGGTATAGCTAGCAGCAGAGCACCTGCCTGGCAAGCGCAAGGTCATGAGTTCGATTCTCAGTATCAAAAAAAAGAACTTGGAGGAAAACACACCTGTCCTGTAATTCCAGCATTCTCAGAGGCTCAGGCAAGAGGATCACCCTGAGTTTAAGGCCAGCTTGGGCTACATAAGCAAATTCAAGACCAGCCTGTACTACACAGTGAGACCCTGACTCAAAAATACTGTGATGGGGCAGTGACACTGCTGGCAAAGTTCAAATTTTCAGGGTTAACCTGGGGATGGCCTACCTTTTCTCATTCCAGCATAGGGAAAGGGTGACTTTCTCCCCCATAAGGACTATACAGGCTTACTCTCGCCTCAGCTGAGACAGAAGGGGAAAAATGTACAGCTAACACTTCAGTGACTCACTCATGTTTGATGAAGGCTGGAAGAAAGCCTGGAGAATCCAAGCTTCAAGTGCAAAATGTACAAATACTGGAATCTCCCATTACAAGAAGGAAACTCAGCCACCTATCTGATTTGTCATTTTGCTGTACTTCTGAGGAAGGGCCTGATTTAAATTCCATCCTCCTCTCCACATCCCCCTCAATTTTTGCTTTGATAAGTGCCTGGTGGCACCACCACAGGTAAGAGAGTCAGGTGCTTTGCACATCCCCTCTTAGATTAGATGGGCAGCCCAGCCTACAGCTTAACCAAGCAGAGGGAATTGGGGTTGGGCCTGGGGACCTCAGGAGCCTCATCAGGCAGTCTCAGGAAAGGACTATGACCACCTTCTTGGCTCTTTCCATCTGCTGAGGTTACTTCATCCCAATTCACTAATGGACTTCAAAGTGCTGCCGGGGGCTGGGGAGTCCATTTAGCAGAGAAGCTATCATGGGGTCTGCCAAAGGTGGGGCCCAGCCCCCACCCAGCTTGAGGATAATGGGCCACAAAGTCTGAGGCTTGGCTGCAGTCGAGGCATAAAATATTCATTCAAGCCAATATAATACATATGGAAGAACGTCATGGAAGCTCCTGGGAGAAGAGAAACGCCAGCCAGGTGGCTAAGTGCTCAATGGGAAAGAATTCACAGAGGCCTAGGTTAGTCCTGGTCCAATACCCACTGAGAATTGGGTTGTTCTGTCCAAACGGGAAACAGTCTAGGCTGAGATGTCTGACTCCTGAGAGATCTCACCATCTCAGGCAAACAAATTCTCCATCTTTTCCCACTACAAAGGCATCAACACTGCTTAAGACATTCATGCTGACAAAAATGTCCATCTCAGTCCTTGGTTACCATCCTCAAGGCAGCTATCCCTGCATTAAAGCTGATTTTAATCTGAAGCAGGCCAATTCTTAAGGGCTTTTATCCAACTGTTCAGCTACTTCCCTAGTCCACAGATTGAAGAAATTGTAATTTACTGAGCAGTTACATTCCCCAAGTTGAAAGGATATGGTGCAGCAACCCTATGGACATAGACTGCGCCAGCAGAGGGAAAGGGTATATTGGTCAGACATTCACCCACATCCCTAACCAGAAGACAACTTCCAGCAAGAAGCCCCCACCAGATTCACAGCACAGGATGAGTGCCAGCACCCAAAGCACAATGCTGCACAGCTAGCAGGTGGGGTGCTGGCTAACCAGCCTATCAACCTGAATTCACTGCATTGGACACACTCTTCACTGGGGTCCAATAAATATGTGTGGAAAGTGGCTCAGCTGTCTTTTTACAGGATCCTGTAACTCAGATTTGCCCTCTTTACAAAAGGATTTGACAGAATATACACCACCACTCACTCCCTAGAAGAGTGATGGCAGCACCATTCCTTGTCCATTAAGTAGAAGCCTGGTGGGCAATAAAAGGCTCAGAAGCCCTTGCTCTAAGTTTCTGAGGCCGAGGAGAGGCAGGTCTCAAACCACGTGTGACCTTCCCAGGATTTACTGAAAGGTCTAGTGTGCAGTAGGTGAACTCTGCAAGGTGGACCCTTCTCCACACTTGCCCATTACTGCTGCTTCTGGCTTGGAAAACAGTCATCTTGCGGACTGCTTTCAAGACTGCCAAGCCTCCAGAACAACAAAGCTATTTGGTAAAGAAGCAAACAGAAAACGCAACTCACAGACTAAAGAACCCCAAAACTACCAGCTTTGGGTCAGAATCCTCCTTCTGCAAAAGGAAGAAGTCCATTAAAAAGGAAGCAGTCCACAGCTGTGAAAAAGTACATCTAGAACAAGGTGTCACAAAAATCATCTTAAAGACAGGGTTTGACTTTATCTCCTACTTTCATTGTTAAAAGCAGAGATGACAGCAAACAGGCAATCTCTCTACAACACCAGGTTTATTTTTATGCTTCAACATTTTCTACGTGTGCTTCAGATGTGATCAAAGAGCTGCTAGAAACAGCTTCTTATCAACCACATTTTTAAAGAAGGAGTACAGAAAGCAAGAAAAGATTGGAGACAACTACTTAAGTTTGTTTACTTTTTCTCTGGTGAAGATAGTTTAAATAATTTAAATCTAAATTTAATCTAGGTGATAGTGAACATTTAAGGAAAAGAAAATGGCCCCAAATCCCTTGCTTTTCCTTTCCTAACATTAAGAGGCTACAGTGACTGAGTTCCATGACTATTTTAGCTAAAACTGAACAGGAACAAGAAAAGGGTTCCTAGTTTCATTTGGTGGCATGATTTATTCTAAAGGAGGTCAATGCTTCTGACCACCCTGGCCTACTAACCAAAGGAGTTGCTGTTTGTCTCCTTTCTTGCTTTAAATACAGAGGCTAAAGGTATAGCTCAGTGCTATAGCACTTTTAGCACATGTGAGGCCTTGGGTTCCATCTCCAATACCCCCCCAAAAAAACACAATACAGGCACTTGCCTGGAATATGTGCCTCCTGGGTTTTCCAAATATCCTGCTCTTTTACTGGGATGAAACTTTACATGACGTCAACAGTGTGACGGGCTGAGAACCTCAGAGAACCCTGAAGGGGCTCAGGGGAATCTAAGTCCATAAGGCATAGAGACAGGATGAGTAATTCATACTTTAGAACAAGGTCTCAATGTATGCAACCATTGCTTTGGGACAAAGTTACCACAGAGCAGCTTACATTCCAAAATGGTCACTGATTACTGCTATCATGAAATCAGTAGACATGCACTGAGTCCTCACCACAGGCTCAGTAGTATGCTAGCCATGTAAGGAAGAGAAGAAATCAGTGCACACATCACAAGAAAAAGATTATGGCAATAATGCATTTACAGGGGTGTAGTGGCACATGCCTGTAATCCCAGCACTTGGGAAGCTGAGGCAGGAGGCGTGCTGTGAGTTCAAGGCCAGCATGCATTGCATGAGACCCTGCCTCAAAACAAACAAACAAAACCCCAATAATAATGCATTTAATTTAGTAAACAGCACAAATAAACCACAGAGCCAGTCTGTTACTCTCTCTGCTGAACACAATGCCCCTACAGCCTCAGAGAGAGTAGGCACTCCAGCCACTCCCCAAATGCCTGAGGGTGCCAGTCAGTCACTTGGCCTCCTCTCCCACCAGCTCATAATCAACAGTCTGGAAAAGTTCTCAGGTAAAGGATGGTCTAAAACAAAGTAAGAGGAAAAGGAATGGAACAAGCAACCTCAGGATGGCCTAGAGAAAGTTGTTTCTGGTAGAAGAGAACCAGCTAGCAAGGAGGAACTGTGTGACACAGACCGAGCTCCTTGGTTTCCAAAAACACGCATCCCATGCAGAACCAACTGCCAGACCCAGTGAAGAAAGAAATCAGTCACCCCTTCCTCTCAACCCCAACTTTACTCCAGAAGCAAACAGTCCATAAGTAATAAAAGAGTCAACCACTGCAGAAAAAAGCTCCGCCCAGTTCCTAACTGCCCAGGTGACAGGAAGCAAAGGTAACAAGACAGAAAAACACAGTAAATGAAAGGAGACAAGATTTTTCTGAAAAGGAAGTTCACATGATACAACAGATTTACCTTAAAAGGACTATAAGGAAAAAAAGAGAACCAGAAGGAAACATAAAGGATGTAATGAAGGAAAAGAATGCAAAAAGTACTGAGTCACACAAGACAGAAGAGCTCCTTTTTCAAGGTTTTAGTTTTTTGTTTTGTCTTTGGTCTAAAAAAGTTCACCAAGAAAGATGTGGCAGGCAGGGGACTCTCCAAAGAGGAGGCAGCAAGGGACACTGGAGATGGTGAAAGAAAGGGGAGGGGTAGAAAGTGGATGCTTCTCAGCTCAGAGATGAGATGACACAAAAAAGCAAAGGCCTGGACGACAAACTACAGCAGTGATTGCCAGGAAGGCGGGGGGGGGGGGGGGG
>PVLD010016574.1:19787-29955 GCA_004027595.1 Dinomys branickii | reverse complement strand
AAACCAACACTGATTAAAGGCACAGAAAGGAAAACAGGGACGAGGCTTAGCAACAGGAAGCAATAAGCAAGGAGGAAGATACTAAGAAGGGACAGAGGATGCAGAGAGGCAGAAAGCATCCTGGTTTCCGATGCACGGTTAAACAGGCAGAAAGGCAGGACGGAGCAACAGGTTATGTTACTACCGCGGGGCTGAAACACGGAACCCCCACCCCAGCCCGACCCCGCGTGCCCTCCTCCGGGGAGAAAGAGCCCCGGGAGGAGGCTGGAAGAACGCTCACAGCAGGAACAGGAGCTACTGAGTCTTAAAAACCAGACCCCAGGAGAAAGAGAACAAGGGAGTGAAAGGAGCGACTGAGCCCCAAAGGCAACCTGTGGGAAAACTACGCGCATGACAGCTACACGGGGAACACGGAAGCGACACACGCCAGCTCCAGGAACCAGGGCGAAAAGAAGGGAAAGTGATGAGCAGAGAGTAGGCGAACAATTTGGAAAGGTGATGAGGGTGGGGCTGGCGGGTTGCAGGCAAGAGGGAGAGCGGGGTTTGCCAAGGGAAGAAGCAGGGTAGAAGAGGCCGGGGACGTGAAAAGGAATAGGGGCGGAGAACGCACTCCGAGGGAAGGACCCTGAGGGTGAAAACCTGGGACTGGAAGAACCGGTGTGGGCGCAGGGGCGCCGAGGCTGAAGAGGCAGGAAAAGGTGGACAACAGTCCAGGGCAAATCACCCGGCAATACTTCGAGGGGCGGGGGGCGGCTGTATTAAGCGTGGGTGGAAGACCAGAAAAGGCCCCAGATCGAAAAAAGGAAGAGCAGGGGAAGCTGAGGAGGTGACACGGAAGCGCGCAGCAGGGCGGTGGGGGAAAGGGGGTGGCAGGAGGACAGGCGCAGCTCGGAGTCAGGGCGAGCGGGTCCGGAGGCGGGTGACAGGGCAGCCGCGGCTCGCGGGGCAGCCCCGGAGGAAGGAGGCTCCGCAGGGTACAGGGCCAGGCCAAAGAACCACGGGAGCCTCGGGGCTCCTTACCTGCTCCGTGTCCCTCTCGTTCAGCGTGGGCAGGGGGGTCCGGGCGCTGGACATGGCGCCGGTATCTCGGGGGAGGGGACCCAGAAGCTCGAGGAAGGGAGGGAAGGGACGGCGCGGAGCCTGGCCGGGCGGGGCTTCTCACAGCAGGCACACCCGCCGCATGGGCCCCGGCCGGGGGTGCGGGGAGGCCGGGCAGCCGCTCACGCCAGCCCGGGGATGCGCCGCTCGGGCTAGGCCGCGCCGGCTCCGAGCGGCTCCGGACCGCACCCCCCCGACCCCCGGCTGGGCTGTGCAGCCTTTCGGCCCGGCCGAGCTGCTCCGCCTACTCTCTGCAGCCGCAGCCGGCCGCCTGCCTCGCTCCTCCCCTGCCCTCAGCGGCACTGCTCCGCTCCCGGCACACAGACAGCCACCGCCGGACCTGCTGCTCCCAACATGGCCGCCACCACCGCCGGTCCTCGGCTCTTTCCGCCGGCAGGAGACGGAAACATCCGAAGCTCTAGGAACGGGGTGGGGGGGGGCGCCTTCTCTTTTCGGCTACCGGCAGGGCTGAATTCCGGAAACAGCCGAAGAATATTAACCTCAGGGGCGTGCGCGCCTCCTGTATTCCGAAGAACGAGCTTCGGCTCTATTTACGGAAACTCACGAAGTAACTCCTGCGGCGCGAGCCATTTGGCCCCGCCCATCTATTTTTCTCCGCCCACTTTGAGCTGACTTTCGGCAGTTTCCGGAAACACCCGAAGCAGCTCAGAGCCTTGCAGAGCCGGCCACGCCCCCGTCCCGCCGCTTGCTAAGGGCGACTGTCGGCCATTTCCGGCAACACCCGAGCCCAGCCGAGCTCCAGGTCAATTCTCTGTGAGATTTCCACGGTCTCAGTCTTCGTTTCTTTTCGTCAGCTTTCGGGTATTTTCAAACCTTTAAACAGGAAGCGTGGGTCACCTGTGCGTGCTTGGCTGAATAGGAAATAAAGCCGTTAGCAGTCCTTGTGATTGTTACCCTTTGGTTCTAAAGTAACTTCCTGTCAGTTTGTTTATTTGGCTGTCGGTCAACTTGTAAAATCTATCTTCTATTCGTCATCGAGGCTTTGTATCAACATGTGTGGCACCTGCCAAACACCGCCTCGCCTCAATCTATTACCTGTCTACCTAACATCCGCCTGCCGTCTGTCCTTGACTTCTACTCCCTTCCAACATCCTCGCGAATGTCCACAGGGACAGGCAACAGGCCAGTGTGCTTTGTAGCAGGCTGGCAGCAAGATCCAGGGCCCTGCTTTTCAGCCCCAAGTCTGCCGAATGAAAATGCTGTGTGTTTTGGGGAAAAATTATGCATCTCTGAGTTTAAACTCCTCTGTCCTATAATGAAGGATCCATGCCGCTGCTACAGCACTGACATTTGAAATAACATCTTTTACTTATAATTACTTTTTAAGTGGCCTATAAGGTTAAGTCAGGAGAGGTATGCTTATCCAATTTACACTGTATCCTTTCTGAAGTAAAAGAAAGAACTCTTTTAAAATAATGATTCTTGCAGGGCATGGTAGCACACCCCAGTAATTCCCTGTAATTCCAGCATTCAGGAGGCTGAGGCAGGAGAATCTCCACAAATTCCAGGCCAACCTGGGGTGAGTTCAAGACCAGCCTGTACTACACAGCCAGACCCTGTCTCAAAATAAATAAAATAAAATAATGATTTTCTGGCTCAGTGGTAGAGCACATGCTTTTCATGCACTAGCCCTAATCTGATTCCAATCACCACCACCACCACCAAAAAAAAAAGATTCCTCAGGATGACACAAGAAAGAGGCTCTTTCCTATCATAGGCTTCAGTTATCCTATTATGTTATTGGATTCCTGAGCCCAGGTTCTTCTCAGCTTTGGAGAGCTCCTGACTCTTGAGGCATAAAGTCTGAATCCAGTGGACACATCTCTTACTTTTCTCCTGTAAATTTGTACTTTAGCATTATAGTAGCTGGCTGTGCAGCTCAATACCTTTCCCTAAGGTGCGATGAACTTGGTATGATGAACAGCTAGAAGTGTACACGTGTGCAAAAAAGGCAAACTGGTATTTGGACACACCCTTATGCTCCATGGAACAGTTTTTGCATATGTTTACCTAAGTATCACAGAGGGTCCACTAGACCCACACCACTCCAGAATTTGTTAAGGAAAAAAAAGCTTCCTTTTGATCTTTCTAGTAGAAATAGCCCAATTTAGTACAATGGCACATGAAAAACCAGATTTGCAAGTTTTGGAAGAGGTAAAAGTGAATCATCGGACCGCTCACGCAGGGATGATGAAGATGGTCCATGATGGTAAGATACACGCTTTCTTAGCAGAAGAGCCATGTGGTGGTGGGTAACGATGATGGTGACTTCGACACCGGCTATGTGAGCCAAAGGTCCTGTGACAGGGAAATGGAGCAATAACTGACTGATACAGACACAAGGAATGCAGATGACAAGAAAACAGCAATGTGAGGACATACACGACTAGTCAAAATGTGAAATAGCCATGCACCCAAGTGGAAAGACCAACCACACGGCGGGGGATGAGACATACCCATACCCACGTGGCATGGGACAGAGTGGCAGCACTGTCATTCAGTGTCGGAAACTGTAACAGACAAAATGCTACAAGATGCTGTAAAATACACAAAGGCTGAAATGCAAATAAAGTTTTGTGTCCACCAAGAGCCATATTAAAAAATGGATTTGTTAT
The DNA here is from genome assembly GCA_004027595.1 of Dinomys branickii. NCBI lineage: Eukaryota > Metazoa > Chordata > Mammalia > Rodentia > Dinomyidae > Dinomys > Dinomys branickii. The sequence continues at coordinate 26,221 of PVLD010016574.1, read as the reverse complement.
GACACCTCACTAGCCGGACTGCAAGTGTTCATGGGTCTGCTGCACTTAGCACAGATTTCTTACAGTGATCGAAGGAATGTGAAAGATTTACGGAAAAGCGTTGGTCAAAGCATGAATAAAGACTTATTATGCTTTCATGGAGACACTTATCCTAGAACTCAGTCATCAGGTCTTTCTTCATGTGGTAATCAACTGAATAATGCCGTGAACAGACTTGTTGCTCCCATCTCCCAAACTAATCAGACTGTGATATTCCACAATTGGTTTACTGGTTTCCAGTTGACGTTACATTTTCTAACAGAGCACAAGTCGACAAGCCCAGGCGCTGTACAGAGACAAAGCAGAAATTCCAAATGAAAAGTTGCAATTTCAAAACAGAGAGTTGGGGGCCGGGGATATAGCTCAGCGGCACAAGCGCCTGCCTGGCAAGTACAAGGTCCTGAGTTCGATTCCCAGTACCCAAAAACAAAACAAAACAGAGACTTGTACAGTACAACATTTGAATTTCAGAAAGATATAACGTTGGCCTCCTAACTATATGGCAAAGAAAAGCAAACTGGTACTGCTGATGTCAGCGTTTCACCGTGATAGAAATATCGGTAGGGGAACCGTGACAAAGCAGAAGCCTGAGATGGAAGTTTCAGCAACAAAACCAAACGTGGAGTGGATGTTCATGAGTTACGCAGCAACTATGATGTCACTTGAAGCACAAAGCACTGGCCAATGGTTGTTTTACTCAGTCCTAAATGTGTGGCATAGTTCGATAGTTTACAAAGAAAATAACAAGTGCAAAATGCCACGGAGAAATTTTGTAGAGGATTGGAACTAGAGCTCATAACAAATCATCTACAGCAGAGGAAAAATAAAACATTTCTGCCTGGGGAATTACACACAAAAATTGTGCACACTGGTGAGCTGCAGGTGGACAGGTAGGCACAGCATCATGAAGACCTACTATGACAACAGGAAAACAAAGAAGATGCCAACTGTGCCCTATGAGAAAGTACAGGAAAACAAAACATGTGGACTATTGGTGTGATACTTGTGTATGAAACGTGCACATGTCATGTGTGAAGGCTGCTTTAGGTGTGGACAGCTGAAATAAAGCTTATAGTCTTTTGTCTATGTTTACATTGTAGTTCACATAGGGTTTTTCTGTGTGTGTGTCTTTTTGAGACAGGGTCTCCCTGTGCAGTTCAGGCTGGCCTTGAGCTCATTTTGTAGCCCAGGCTGGTCTCGAAACTGCAACGATCCTCCTGCCTCAGCCTCCTGAGTGCTGGGATCACAGGGGTGCGTCACCATAGCCAGCTCTCACATAGTTGTGTTTTTTTTGTACTGGGAATCGAACTCAGGACCTCCCACTTGCCAGGCAGGTGCTTGTGCCACTGAGCTATACCCCTAGCCCTCATATAGGTTTTTATTTTACTTTATTTTATTTGATTTTTGGTATGAGGAAGCAAACTCAGGACCTTGCACTTGCCAGGTAGGCACTTGTGCTGAGCTATATCACCAGTCCTAGGTTTTTATTTTTATTTTTATTGTTTTTTGTCTTTTTGAGCTAGGGTCTTGCTATGTAGTTCAGGCTGGTCTTGAGCTCACTTTGTAGCTCAGGCAGATCCTCCTGCCTCAGCCTCCTGAGTACTGGGATTACAGGTGTGCGCCACCACGCCCGGCCTAGGTTTTTATTTTTGACGTTATTTTTTAGGTTTTGTAAGCAAGTAAACAGCTGATGGGGAAATGTTCATGTCTATACTAAATGCACAATACATATTAAGAATGTAATAATTTATTTTATTGATATCTTATGTTCCTGTTAACTACACACTGTATAATACAGTAAGAACCTCCCAACAAAACAGCAAAATGAGACGTCAAGTATGTCCTACAAAAAGGCCAGGAAAGTAAGACAGGTGCTGAGAGCAGAAGCAATGCATTGTGTATGGAACATGCTGTTGTCTTCTATGCAGACTGCTTTAGGTGAGATAATTGCCCAAGTAAATATTGTTGTGGGGTTTTTTCTTTCTTTCTTTTTTTTTTTATTTTTTTGTGTTTTTGAGACAGGGTCTCGCTGTGCAGCTCAGGCTGGCCTTGAGCTCACTTTGTAGTCCAGGCTGGTCTCAAACTCATGATGATCCTCCTGCCTCTGCCTCCCAAACGCTGGGATTACAGGTGTGTGCCACTACGCCCAGCGTAAATATTATTTTGGTAGAGTGCTATTGGTATTTTCCTTGTAGTTGATACGGGAATTAATTTCTCGTTCTTTTTTAGACTTTGTACACCAAAAACCAGTTGATGTTGAAGATCTTGATGCTTTTTTACGAACACTCAATAAATATTAAAAATACTTGATTGTGTTTTTTTTCCTGTAAGTACTCATTGTTTAATGGAATAAAACTCATAAAATTAAAATTAATAATTCATCAACAGAAATATTCTTGATGACAAAATTAATCTTATGCTCACAAAGTGTATAGCAACCAGGTCCACTTCTTGCTTCCCCCTAGTCTCTCCCAGCAAGGACAGGCCATAGCCTTCGTGGATTTCTCCAATTCAAGCTGTCCCACTTGTATTACATGACTCCCTCCCCAGGGCTAACCTAAAGTGGGCAGGATCAGAGACCCCACAGGAGCTGGAAACCAGGCCAAGGCAACAGATCTTAAAGGCACAGAAAAGGCCCAAGGATTATGAAGAAAGTGCTGGTTTGCCCTCTGACAGTTGACTTCAGACTCCCAGCGACAACCTCCTGAGCTGAGCCCTTGGTCACTTCAATCAGAAATAACCAAAGAGATGCAAAGAGAAGGGTAAGCAAGTTCTTCCCAGGCAACAGGTAGCACCTACAGCCTTAGTAAATCTACAGGACTCCAGGCCCCTCCTCACGCACCGCCCCCTCCCACCAGGCACCCACCCAGTGGAGAAGTTGGTGGAGCTTCGCCTGCCTGAAGGGAAAAGAAGGAGACGACTGTCTTCCAAACTCCCCCACCCCAAATTCAATTTGAAAATTCCATAAGGATAATCTGCCCTCTGGTGGCCAAAGGCAGGCACAGTGGCGACCCCCGTGTCTGGTTACCGGCAGGACCAAGATCTGGAGAGCGGGGAAGGCAGGAAGGAATGGAGTGGCCAGGGGCCCCGTACTCAGGGGCTCTCCAGGGGCTGCCCGCCAAGCCCCGACCTCGTCTCTGTAGGGTCCACTCCACTTCTCATTCGTGCCCTAAGCTAGCCTCCTCCCTGCCCTCTGCCCTCAGACCCCACCCCCACCTCTTCTCTCCCTGCCCCCTCGCCAGCTATGCAGAAGCCTGCCTAAGCAGTGTCCCAGCCCGGACTCCCTCGAACCCAGCCACCAGAGCCATCTTCAACTCTAGCTCCAGTTACATCTCTGCTCTGCTGAAACACTGTCACTGGCTCCCCACCGGGCTGCGGGCAGGGCTGGCTTCACGGGTTTAGGACCTGCTCAAACACACCAACGCCTGTGCTTGGAAGAGCCTTGAGCTTGGTTAATACAACACTGTCACTGTCCTGAATTTTTTTTTTTTTTTAACTAGAGACACCTTCATTCCCATTTTGCACTGTGCCTCATAAATTATGTAGCTGGTGGTGGCTGCAGGAGAAGCCTTTAGCCTGCATTCAAAGCTTTGCTCAATCTGGCCTCAAATTACCTTGCTAATATCCACTCCAACTAAGTATGGAGTGGACCCCTTTCCCTGAGCCTTGCCCTACCAAGTGCTCTCTGCTAGGTGACTTTGTTCAGGCTGATGGGGTGCCCAGGTACCTAACTCAGCTTCCAGGTGCACTTCAAGATCCAGTTTAGAGTCACCTACTCACATCCCTGAAGCCACCTAATTCTCCTCAAAGATAAATCATTGCCACACATTTACCCTGCTCTAAATTTGCAAACTCACTGAACAAATCTCTGTTAAGCACTTAGTAGGTGCAAGGCCTGGATCTAGGCTCTGCACGAATATCAGCGAACAAACCTGACAGAGATCTGCCCTTGGAAGAATTTTCCAGGAGGGGAGGACAAACAACAAACATTAGAGTAAGTTTTAAGTGGCACGAATAGAGTCAGCTAAGGTGGAACAAGCCTGGAAAAGTGGAAAGCAAAACAACTTGCAGGGTTTTTTGGTTTTGTTTTGTCTTTCTTTTCTTGGTGCTAGTGGTTGAATCCAGGGCCACGAGCTTGCATTTTTTTTAGTTTTTTTTTTTGTTTGTTTTGTTTTGTCTTTCTGAGACAGGGTCCCGCTATGCCTTTCAGGCAGGCCTTGAGCACACTTTGTAGTCCAGGCAGATCTTGAACTCACAACGATCCTCTCTGCCTCAGCCTCCCGAGTGCTGGGATTACAGATGTGCACCACCACGCCCGGCCAAGCTTGCTAAACATTTGCTGTACCACTGAGCTCTACCTTCAGCCCCAAGTTGTACCGAAATGGTCCACATAGGTGTCACTGAGGAGGCGACTCCCAAGGAAAGGCTTGAACACGGGGACGGCATGAGCTCAGCTTCAGGGGTATCTGGAAGAAGAGCATTCCCAGCGGAGGGTCCGGCCAGGGTGAAGCCTACAAGTCTTGTTTGCTTTTTCGTGTGTGTGCTGGGAATCAAACTCACAACCTCACACTTGCCAGGTGGTGCTGTGCCACTGAATTACACCCCTGAGCCCGACAAGGCCTGTTTGAGTAGGGACACCAAGACTGGGGCAGAAGGAGTGAGGGGGTGAGTGGTAGGTAGTAAGGAGGGTGGAAAGATGGCAGGGGCCAGGCCTGCTGCCCTGAGGTTGTGGCTTTCCCTCCAGGTGCAAGGAGCGGCTGCTGAGTGAGGGGGCTTGACAGGAGCACAATCCTGATGACCAGGAGGGAGGCTTTTCTGCTAACTCAAGCGAGAGATGACAGTGGCCTGCCGTGGCCGCGTCAGGGCTCGGATCTGGGACGTGTTGGGAGGATAAAGCCCACTGGCTTTCTTTTTTCTTTTGTACCAAGAATTGAACTCATGACCTGGCACTGGCCAGGCAGGCATTTTGCCAAAGAGCCATATCCCTGACCCCCACAGGCTTTCTTGATGGATTGGTTGGGGTTATATGAGTTATGTGAGAGAACAGTGAAGGATAACTCCAAGCTTTTTTTTGTTTTCAGCTTTTGGAGACAGGGTATCGCTATGTAGTTCGGACTACAACTCACTTTGTAGTCCAGGCTGCTCTTGAACTTGCAATGCTCCTTCCTCCTGCCTCAGCTTGCCAAGTGCTAGAATTACAGGCATGAGCCACCATGCCTGGCTGCTGATTCCACGCTTTCTGTTCTGAACAACTGAAAACAAAACAGAGAAGTCAAAGAATCCACACAGACTCCAGACTTGGTAAAAACCAACCAAGAGGGTCAGATGCAGAGGCACACATGCATAATCCCAGCTACTCAGGCGCCCAAGGCAGGATGTTGCAAGTTGAAGGTAGGCCTGCGAAATTAGGGAGACCCTCATTCAAAATTTCTTTATTTATTTACTGGGAATCGAACTCAGGACCTTGTGCTTGCCGGGCATGACGCTTGTGCTCCTGAGCTATATCCCGGGCCCCCTCAAAATGTAAACATTAAAAAAAAAAATCTGGAAAATGGACTGGGGCTGTAGTTCAGTGTGAAGGCCCTGGGGTTTGATCCTCAGCACCACAAAAGAATAGGAGGAACGGGAGGAGGACAAAAGGGAAAGGAGGAGAAGAAAAAAAAACAGAGGAAAAGAAACCAAGCAATAGGAGCAGCCCTCTAGGGCGGCAGCGTTGCCCTCTGGGGTTACGGGATGCCCTGCTCTAATAAACACAAGGGACCCTAGGACAGCTCTTCCCTAGCATAAGCTGGCAGAAAGCCAAGGGCAGGCAAAGGTGCTGGAGTAGAAGACATTCTTTTTCTCTTCTCTCTGAAACTTTGTGACTCTTTCTCTGTCCTCCTAACCATCCTAAGCAGGCCATTTGGCAGGGCAGGGGCCAGTCTGATGCCCTGGGTGAAGCAAGTTCCACTCTCGCCCTCAATTTACTCTTTGTCTTGACCTCTCTGAATTGTATCACATGTTTTATTACCACTAACATATTCCACACTGTACTTAGGACATCTCAGAGACCTTAGAATGTGAAGAAAATCTTAGACGTGATGGAAGGATGTTTATTATTGGGACCACCCACCCCAACCATGACTAGGCAATGTCAGCTCACACGGGCAGGAATTTCTGCTCTTGTTTTCCTTTATTGGTTTTGGCTAGCACATCTTTTTTTTTTTTTAAATAAAAGTACAAAAACATATTGACAAACAGACACCAATTAGCATAAAAAATAGTACAATCACAACTAATCTATAGACAAGGTGATATGATCTCAACAGTGGTCATTGCTTTATCCATTGATATCTTCGAAGTGTAAATACATAAACCCATATACAGACATGCAAATTTAGTCAGACAATCAATTC
>PVLD010016574.1:0-19687 GCA_004027595.1 Dinomys branickii | reverse complement strand
TTGGCTAGCACATCTTGAGAGCTACATATTATGTGGCATTATTGCATTTAATTTTAAACTGAGCAGTGAGGCATTGTTTAACCAGTTTACTGGGAAGCAAATTAAAGCTCAGAGAAGTTCAGTCCCTTGCTAGAGGGAATAGAAATAGGGAATGACGAGAGGAATGGGAACAGAGGGTAGCAGCCAAGCACACGGGCAATTAATTCCCTTAATCTCCCTCAGCTTTCCCATCCATTAAATGGGGATAAAATAGTACCCACCTCATAGGGCTAATTTGTGTGGATACAGTGAGTTAGTATATAAAACGTGCTTATATAGAGCCTGGCACATGGCCACTGCTTTGTGTGTGCCCCTCTGATTATTAGGTGAAACCTGGCCAGATTCTCTGAGTCTTGAAGTTTCTCTGGTTTATTCTCCCCGTTTCCTAGAACAGCAACACTGGATCAGAAACTTTTTTTCTGCAGTACTGGGGATCAAACTCAGAACCTTGCACTTGACAGACAGGCACTTATTCCACTGAGCTATATCCCCAGCCCATGAATCAGAAATAAGAAAGCCAAGTGCTGTGATGCATGCCTATAACCCCAGGTACTCCAGAGGCTGAGATGGGAGGATACAAATTGGAGGTCAGCCCAAGCAAATTAGTAAGACCCTGTCTCAAAATTAAAAAGGGGGGCCAGGAATATAGCTCAGCAGCACAAATGCCTGCCCGGCAGGTGTAAGGTCCTGAGTTCAATTCCCAGGACCAAAAAAAAAAAAATCAAAATAAAAAAGAGTCTGGGGGCCGGGCATGGTGGCACATGCCTGTAATCCTAGCACTCGGGAAGCTGAGGCAGGAGGATCATTGTGAGTTGGGGACCAGCCTGGGTTACGAAGTGAGCTCAAGGCCAGCCAGAACTGCATAGTGAGACCCTGTCTCAAAAAGACAAAAAAAAAGGGTCTGGGGATGTAGCTCAGTGGTACAGTACTTGCCTAGCATAAGTGAGATGCTGAGCTCCATCCAAAAGACACACACACACACACACACACACACACACACACACACACACCCAACAAAAAAAAAACCAAAAAATGGGTGGGAGAACTAATGCCCTGTCATGTACTCTAGGCCATGTATGACTTAGGTAGTGCCCTTCCTCTCTTAGGGCCTCCCATTCCTTTTATGCCATCTGTGGGGTCTTCTATGTATAAAATCCTAACCCAGCACAGAGCTCTCTCTTCCTCACTCATGACCTGGCCCCACACCTGTGAAAGAGGTCATGTCCTTGCCACCCTTGCTCAGAACATGTGTTGTGGGTAGGAAGGAAAGGGCATCTGGCAGGGCCTGGCACCTTACAAATCTATTCTCTTGGGAAGAGGTGTCCCCACCCTACTTTTACGGTGCTGGGGATGGAACCCAGGGCTTGAGCCTGCTAAGTGAGCTCTCTCCCACTGTGCTGTGCTCCAGCCCCAGAGGCACACTTTGAATCACACCCCACTCCTGTGCGTGGTTACTGTCCATGGGTAGGGTCCTGCCACTGCCGCCACTGAGAAAGCTGGACCTCTTGGATGGAGAACCAGGCTGCCAATGGGCAGAGGCTGCGTGCGAAGTGGGGTGTATTTAATCAGGTTCATGGTGAGGATATCCAAAGAAGATGCTCAGAAGCCAATGGGGACACAAGGACTAGGGGCTCATCAGGGAAGTCTTCCAAGAAGAGGTAACACTGAGTCTCCTCCCAAGGAGGAGCATAGCGTTGCAAGGAAGGCTGCAGACTGTGTCCGCATGGAGGAGGTTGGTCCTAGGGAGCTCCCACCTAGTGGAGATGGGAGATGGGCCAACCATGGCTTCAAATTTGGAGCTGGCAAGGGGGAAGTGGGTACCAGCTGGTGTTCAGGGCTCTCACTGGCTTCAAAAGGAGGAAGTGATGGGCAGAAGGGACAACACCACTATACAGAGATGATGTTTTCACCCACCCACTGTAATTGTCCTTGGAACAGGCAGGCAGGTTATCCGTGGAGGGACACTGAGCTCTCTCCCCACCATCCTCCCCAGGAAGGACACCCCTGAGGCCCCCAGCCCCAAGGTTCTGATGTACAGTGGTGTTCTCCTCTCCTGCCATCCAAGTGTGCCTAGGATGCGGCAGGTGTCTGTGAATCTGGGGGAATGGTGCTCTCTATTCCCTCTGCCCAGAAAGGTCGTTCTCTTTTCCTGTTTAACCACAGGGCTCTTTTTCTCCCTCCCTGGAGGTCTGTGCTTAAATGTCTCCTGAAAGAGCCCTCTCCAGACCTTCTTGTATAAGTACCATGTGCTCACTGCTTGTGCCACTGGAGCTCTGCTTCCAGGCCCCTCTTGAAGCTACCTCTTGTTATAGTTTAGACCTAAAACCATAACGAAAATGTCACATTTGGAAGTAGGGTCTGGTCGATAGGGGTGGGTCACCGCTGGCATGACTTGTAAGGTCATTCCACTCCTCCCCTCCGCTTCCAGCCCAGGGTGGGCCACTTCTTCCTCTTTTTTTTCTTTTGTCGTTTTCAGACAGGGTCTCGCTATGCAGTTCAGGCTGGCCTTGAGCTCACTTTGTAGCCCAGGCTGGTCTCGAACTTGCAATGATCTTCCTGCCTCAGCCTCCTAAGTGCTGGAAGGAGTGTGTCACCATGCCTAGCTTTTTTTTTTTTAACCAGAAATCAAACTCATGACCCCGGGCAGGGGATATAGCTCAGTGGCATAAGCACCTGCCTTGCAAGCAGAAGACCCTGAGTTCAATCCCTGATAGCATACACACAAAAAAACTGTAGGATCAACAAACTCAGGACCCCATGCTTGCCAGGCAGGCACCATGACCTGAGCTAACCCCCTGGCCCTTCTGGGCCATTTCTGTTTTGTAGACAACCAACCACGGACTGCATCCACTGAAACGGAGCCAAAATAAATGTCTCCTCTGTGAAGCTGTGGGGGTTGGGTATTTTGTCCTAGTGATAAAAGAGCAACTAATATACCTCCCTAGATGGATGAATATGCTAAGCAAGGCCTTGGAGATGCAAGCAGCCAAATCTGAAAGGGTAAATGTTTTGTATGTGTCCCATAGTTCCTAGCACAGAGCTTGCCTCTAGGATCCTTCACCAGTATTTGTGGAATCTGAGCCTTGTAGGGTGGACACCTCGTCATCTACTGCTCCTGCCTCCTTTGCCTCCCAGACATGCAAACCGCTGATGTTGCTTGTCTTCCTTGGCAGGCACACATGCTCTTTAAGGGAGATCTGGCAGTGGGGAGACTCCGGTCTGAGGCACCCGCTCCCAAAAGGTGGTAAAGCACACATGGGCTGCTCAGAGCCACCATAACACTTCCCCTCTTCTGTGGTCCCTGGGAGATCAGCATGTGCCTTGTTCCAGTTGGGGTGAGGAAGACCAAGAGGCATCAACCCACTGAGACCCTCTTCTGTCCCAGCCTCTTATCCTCCTATACACCCCAAGGACAGCTGTGACTTTATACTGTACAAAGCGCCCCAAGTGCACTGAGCCTTATTTGAGGCCAGCTATGTGTGTGTGGAGTATATGCACTGTGTGCATGATGTGCATGTATGTGTGCAGTACTTATGCGTGAGTGCTGCGTCCACACAGAAGGTGTTACTGGACCTGAGTCTGTCTGCTTGCCGCTTGAAAGCCCAATGCTCAGAAGATGAGAGTTGCTGGGAAGGAAATCAGGTTAATTCCAGGGTGCCAAGATGGAGGAAGCTATTGTCCTTCCCCAAAAAAGGGGCTTTTGTAGAGGGGAAACTGATGCTCAGTGGTGGATGAGTTTTGTTTTGCTTTGTTTTGTTGGTAGGGAACTAGAAATTGAACTTAGGACCTCATGCTTGCCGGGTGGTGCTGTGCCGCTGAGCTAAATCCTTGACCCAAGCAGTGTGGCTTTGTTTTTGGGTTGTTTTTTCCCCTTTTGGAAAACAATGTAATTGACCTTGATATCCTAGGGATAGTTACAAACATTACCTTTCTGCAAATTAAGCATCCTATCAATTTGCATATTTTGTATTAGCTGACAGAATTAAAGACTAAGGAGGGGCCTTACACATTTTGATGTTATCTGAAGTGTACCAGATGTTCTGGGTTCTGTAAATCTAAAGAAATATTATTTGGTAGTGAACTTTTTTTTCTGAACCAGGGAGCCCTTTTAAAATTTTTTATTTTGGGGCTGGGGGTATAGCTCAGTGGCATAAGCGCTTGCCTGGCAAGCGCAAGGTCCTGAGTTCGATCCCTGGTACCGGAAAAAAATAAAAAATAAAAAAATAAATAAAATTTTTTATTTTGAGACAGGGTCTCACTAGGTAGTTTAGGTTGGTCTCAAACTCATGGTGATCCTCCTGTATCAGCCTCCCAAGTGCTGGGAATATGAACATGTGTCACCATGCCTGACTTCAAAAATTTTTTTTAATTTTTATTATTTTGAGACAGTGTCTAAATTGCTCAGGCAGGGCTCAAATTTGTGATCCTCCTGCTTCAGCTTCCTAGTGTTGGGATTATAGGCATTACACCCAACTGTGCTTCTTGTCCTCTGGCTTGCCCACAGATAAAAAGCAATGGTTAACATTGCTGTGATATCTACCCCTGCAGCTCTGACTGCAACCAGACATAGTAGTGTTAGGCCAGGCATAGTGGCACATTTTGTCTCAAAACAACCCAAATAAACAGTATTTGTGATATAACAAGAAAAATATGCTACTTGGTCCCCATCCTTGGTTCCTGGGACAAGAGCTCCTAAAGTTGGGAATTAGTGTATCGATCAAGAATATCTTGAGCTGGGCCTGGTGGCACACACTGTAAAAGAAAGAACACCTTTTGCTCTTTATAATATGACCCTTTCTACTCCCATACCTATGTTCATGCCAAAGAAGTAGCTCTTGGAGGGTGCTGGCTAACAGTCAGAGGAACCATCAGTGACTCAGAAGGTTTGTGCTTTCAGCTGCAGCTCTGACTGCAGAAGGGAGAGGGGCCTACTGAAGCCTCCATAAAACCATTCAGCTATGGGGGTCAGAGAGGACTAGGTCAGGGAAAGAATCCAAATGGCCAGAAGGCAGCTGTCTTGGTTACTTTTTTCTTGTTGCTGAGACAAAATACCCAACGCTCAAAAGGAAGGAAAGGTTTATTTAGCTTACAGTTGTGGAGGTTTCAGTCCATACTTGGCTGGCTCAGAGGCAGAGCGGCACATGATAGAGGGCAAAGGTTCATGGCAGCAGAGCACAGCACAAACAACCAGCAAAAGGGAGGAATGGCAGCCAGCTGCTTCTTTCTCTCCCTTACTTTGTAAACAGGCTACCCCCACCCAGGGGTCATGTAGCTCTCACATAATCTCCATGCCCTCCTCTTCCACAGGCTCAGGATGTGTACAAAGCAGGCGCCCTGGCTTTCTGCTGAGTCACTCAGCCAAACCTTTAAACTCTCCACAGTTGACACAATGTATCTACCATAACAATCCACCCCTTCTCAACTTGGCAACCAGACACATTTCTTTAAACTAGTTTCCAAATACAAAGACATATATTACATTAGAACCATAACATTTCACCCCCTAAAGACTCATGTACATCCCTTTATGCAAAGTCCTAACAGTTTCAGCATTGCTGCAAAGTCCAAAGCCCAAGTCTCCTCCCAGAGTGATCTAAGGCAAACTCTTGAGTTATAAGCCACCAACCAAATGAAAAGTTAAACACTTCCAACATTTAATAGCACAAAATAAACATTATGATTCCAAAAAGCACTAACAGGGGAATATAGAGCCTCGGGACCAAAGCAAGTCCAAAATCCAGCAGGACTAACATTTTGTCCTGTCCACATGCAGCATCTAAAGCAACTTGTACATTGTGAACTCCAAAGGGCTTGTATGAGTGCACCCCTATGGCACTTCCGGTGGTTACAGCCTCCATGGCTTCTCTTTTAGCCTCATTTTGCTCCCTCCTTGCAGCTTTCATCAGATGATCCACAGTCCTGTCTTTTCTAAACTTCTGAGGTCTCCAGGGCACCCTTTGCTTCACACTCACAGCCTCACATATTGCCCTCTCAGGGGCACACTGCCTGGCCTCCCAGGCCTTCTGAAATCTGGGTGGAAGCCTCTTTAACCTCAGAACTCCTGCATTCTCCATCCATCTAAAGCCAGGGCCACGTGGATGATGCCAAGGTCTGCTGCCACCTGGAGCAATAGTCAAACTTTCCTCTTTCTCGACCATAGGGGTCGAGTGCCTGGATCGCTGGGCACACTGAATCCAATGCTGAGGAACAAATTCTCTATGCTGCCACCATTCTGGAACCTGGTGTGGCCGCCGCCGCCATTCTGGAACATGGTACTCTTTAGCTTTCTTCTCAAGGCAAGGTCTCTCACCTTTACAGTTTTGAGGCTGCAAAGGGTGGCGACTTGCTGCTTGTGATGACCTCAGGCCATCTTTTCCATTCTCTTGTTCCTTCTCAGCAACAGAGATCTCCTCAGCCTCATCTTTGCAGTCCACAGCTTTCCTGGAGCTTCCTTTCTGGCCAAACTCACATTTTAAATCATCCTGCTGGGCTCTTTGCTCTTGATTCTCAATATAAATCTGGCTAAAAGCCCCCAACAACAGCCATGCCACCTCCCCAACATTCGACTGCCTTGAAATTTCTTTTGCCAGATCAATCAGTTTGCTGCTGCCCTTAATCTCAGTCTTAGGCAAAGTCTCTGGACATAAGCATAATGCAGACAAACTTTCTGCCAAGCCATAACATACATCATCTGGAGTCCAGCAACCAATGCAGTCTTTCCCAAGGGAATCCTCCCGAACCTGGTGTTTACTGGCAGTGTTTCTATCAGCCTTCTGGCCTTCTGACCTCTGAGCAGAATCTCCCAGACAGAACAGCCCAAGGTGTTCTAGCGCATCTCTTTCAGGTGACATCTCTGAACCTTTCCAAACTCTTCCCACAAGCCATTTCCAGACTCTTGAACCACATGGTCAGGTATAGTCACAGCAATGACCCCACCCTGCTGGTACCAAATTCTGTCTTGGTTACTTTTCTCTTACTGCTGAGACAAAATACCGAACGTCCAAAATGAAGAAAGGAAAGGTTTATTCAGCTTACAGTTTGTGGAGGTTTCAGTCCATACTTGGCTGGTTCTGAGGCAAAATAGCACATGGCAAAGGGCAAAGGTTCATGGCAGCAGAGCACAGCAAAAACAACCAGCAAAAGGGAGGAATGGCAGCAAGCAGCCTCTTTCCTTCCCTTACATTGTAAACAGGCTCCCCCCACCCAGTGGATGTGTACCACTCCCATAATCTCCATGCCCTCCTCTCCCACAGGCTCAGGATGTACACAAAGTAAGCACCTTAACAACAACAACAAAAAACAAAGCAAGCACCCTGCTTCCTGCTGAGTCACTCAGCCAAACCTCTCGACTCCCCAACTTGACACAATGTATCAACCATAACAACAGTACAGCCCAAATTCCGTGGGATGGACACTCTGGTCCTCAGTGTGGGACCTTTCCATACCAGTTACCTGTATGGAAAATTATCTGGCTGTTCATCTGTATCCTTTGTAATACACTTGATGATAGGCCAGTAAAACTAAGGAAATGTTTCCCTGACTTTTGTAAACCATTACAGAAAATTACAATGCCAGGAGGACATGCTAGGAACCTCCAACTTCCAGTTGGTTGGGTGTAAGTACAGGTGTGACAGCTTGGATTTACAACTGCTGTCTGAGGAAATGAGCCCTACTGGTGGGGTCTGCACTAACTCCTGATATTTACTGTCAGAACTGAATTGTTGGACACTTTGTGTTCAGTGGGCAAACATTCTTTCCTTAATTTGGTGTTGAATATAAAGCTTTCCCTTTAGGTATCCAAAAATCCCACCCCCAGCCTGACCAGGCCTCAGTGCCACACTTGGAGCACAGCGCTACACCGACTGGTCCTGGGTACCACTGATATTTGGACAGGCCCTTCTAGTATGTGCCAGGATGGCAGGGTTGGGGTTGAGGGATTCCACCAAGACCAGGTGAAAAGCAAGGCGGTTCCAGGCAACCTGTCACTTCCATCCAGTTGTCCTCCCATACTCTGGGCTGGAGTCATGCCCTCAATCCCTCTCCATTTCTCCCTAGGAATGCAGAGGTACTCACAGGCAGCTCCTGGTTACATAAGCATAGTCCCCACCATACTGGCCAAAGCTGGGCAGATGCCAGCTGGTCAGGATGTGGGGCTAAAGTCAGGGAACCAACTACCTGCTGCCATCACCATGGCAACCCCCCAAATAAGGAACCCTACTCCAGGGACCAACTTTCTCAAGAAAAATGTCACACAGAAATACACACCAACCCAGTAATGACATTTATTGTGCACCTACTATGTGCCAGGCCCTACACAGGACATTAGGAAAAGTCATTGCTGCCTGATCCCTGCCCAGGAGGAGCTCACAGTCTAGGAGGCCAAGCCATGAATCAGAAGAGCAGCAAATGTGCATTTGGCATCACAATTGTACAAGCTTTTTAATATGTTTTCTCAAGTGTAAACACCTAGTGACACAGCCACGTTGTCTTAAAAGCACATTGGCATGAATGTAAACACAAGCACGACATTGAAAGGATGACACAAATCATCTCTTACCACTAGTACTGGAGTTTTTAGAACCAGGTTTTCAGCATTATTTATCCCCTCTGATGAGGGGGTACACATGTTCTGCCCATCTACAGGACAGGGGTGGACCTGGCAGTTCCGTGGGCCCCACTCAGCCACAAGGGCTGAGACCCCCAGGCAGAGTACCTGGAGGCCCTGAACACTGCCTTTTCTCCACCCCCGTCTAGTCTCAAGCTCCTTCTGAGCAGGTCAAATGGGGTCAAAGGACTGTGCCCAAGAACCTGCCCAGCTGTGAGGTCCCAACACCTAGCTGCCCGTCACACCAGCTCATATGAGAACATGGTGTATCCTGTTCACCCTGGATCCTCCCTGGCAGGTGTAACTGCTCAGGCCAGTGTTCTATGGAATGTCTGCCCTCCCAGCCTGGCCCCCCTCTTTGAGTGTACCTACTTCTGAGGAGCAGAAGACGCTTGCTCCTACTTACAGGACCTGTGCACAGGTGCTGAACAGGACAGTGGAGACAGGGTCTTACAGTAAAAGACTGCATGCAGCAGCTTTGGCCTGTGGCAGGTTAGTTCAGGGAATATGGAATCCCACAGAAAGACCTGAAGTGGGCACTCTTGGGATCTGGGCAGTGGCAGCAATCAGACCAGGGTCTAGGTAGAATTAAGCCAAGGACAGGGTGGTATGAAGCTCTGCTGAGGAGACTGTAAGACTGGAAAAGGGAATACTATTTATAACGCATGTGCCGCCCTGGCTTTGTGGGGCGGCAAAGGATCATTTCACTTTACAATGGGCCCAACAGTGCTCACTTCCTGAGGTACGAACATCCCTGGCTCCCATCGTGGCCTGGTTTGGACAGAGGTCCCAGAACACAGTCAATGTGCTTTTCTGACCCCACTTCTGAGGTGAGGATGAGAGAGGACAAAGGGCCCCTATGGGACTACACCCCAGTGTCCCGCCTGGTGCTCACTACTACACCCTCCAGGACAGGCTGCATCCACTCCCACCCAGACCGACTCTGCAGCCCTCCTGCCCCCAAGCTGGCTCTAGGAGGCCCTTCCCCCAATGATGGCCCACACAGAACTCTCTTAGTAAAAAAAAATAATTTATTGTCAACAAAGGTAATATATACAACAGGAAAATGGGTGCAAGGGAGCGTGGAGGTGAATGGAACCCTCGGCAGGGATGGAGTGGGAAGAGGTAATGGAGGCTCCTGGTGTAGAAGCCTGAGCAAGTGGGGGAAGAGAGGTGTCCCCCGAGGTAGTGGGACTCAGTTCTCAGGCCCCGTCATGACCACTTCTGTGTAAGGCACTGTGCCAGGGGAGAATCGTAGGGAGCTCAGAGGGTGAGAGGTGTGGGGGACAAAGAGGTCTGGGTCCGCCAAGGATTGGGGTAGGTGTTCTCCACAGGCCCAATGCCCTACCACGTAGCCTCAGCCACCCGCCTACCTCAGGTCTGCTCGGACAGACATTCTCCAGTGCCCCACCCCTCCACCCTGCCTTGACACAGGTTTTAAAACTGTCACTGTCCTGGCGGGTGGCCAAGTCAGCAACTCTGAGTTACAAGCCAAAGGGGAATGCTGCCTCCTCCCTCCCTCCTCAGGAAAGCAAGAACTTATAGCCCACTGCCTGCTTCTGGCTGTGCCCCTACGGTGGTGCTGGATTCTGACAGAACTGCTGGCCACTTTGGGGTATCACCTGCACCCATTCCCTTGATGCCCTGGGGGTGCTTGGACCAGTCTTGCAAGAGGCTGACTGCTGGGGGCTCCTCCATCCGCACACGGATAACCTGGAGATCCAGAGTCCCACGGAGCCCCGAAGGGGGAGCTGGGCAGGAATGGGAGCAAAGAGCAGAGTTAGGGCCCTCTAGAGCTTCAGGTGACTTGGAAAGCTCTGCAAACCACACCCCACGTGCCTGGACCCTTTCTGCTCCCTGCAACCCAGTGCCTAGTTCAGGTGGAAGGATGAACTTCAGAAGCCTTGTAGTCACTAGCACAAGTCACTGAAGTTTTCTTCCCCAGCGCTAGGGAACGGATACACTCAGTGCCGCAGTCACCTCATCTTCCCTTCAAGCAGCTCCATTTCACACACAACTCACTGGGCCGCCTGGCCTAAGGGTCTATGCCTGCATAAACCAGTTTAAGACATAGTTTTGCTACCACAGATTATGAGAGAATTTGCACAACAGAGCGGAGCACTGAACAGAGGGATGGGTTAGTGTTCCAGCCCCGCTCTGTGACTCAAACCAGGCTCTACCTCCTGCAGTCATTACCTATCACAAGGGTCTGGTGTCCGCTGCTCATCGTGGCAAAGTCAGGCTGCCAGACTGGGAAAGGTGCTCAAGATCACTGGGCAGCCTCAAAGATATCCCGACATGGGCCCATGGAAAAGTCACATTGTGTTACAAAGCAAAGGCACAAGATGGTGAAGGCAAATATTCTCTGCATTGAAAGAATTGTTTTTTCTAGTTTATTTACTCAACAGTAGCCAAATTCTGTTAAAGGTTGGAAAAGAAACAGACTCCGCAGGTGAGTTTGGGCCAAATACAAGTAGGAAAAGAAGTACATTGTGTAGGCCAACATGCGTGAAAAAAGTTGCCTTTTCTAGTTTTTAAGAGACAAAATTATTTAAAAGATGGCAGGGAAGATAAGTTCCACTTTGTAGTAGTCTGTTGGGAGTTTAAAATGACCTAGTGGCCATCACTACGTTGTGTAATATATTACGTGTTCTGTTCATGTGAGGTAGTCTATCTGGCAAACTCTAACTCCTTAACGGAAGACTGAATCCCAATCCATCCATGAATTCAACACAGAGTTCACTGACAACAACGTGCTCACTGCTGCTTCACACTGCTGGGGTTACAACAAGGAGTAGGGCTAAGTGTGCTGCCTTCCTTGGAATTTCCATCTCAGTGGTGACAGCCAAAAACACCCCACCACCAAATAGATGTAGTAGGTTCTATATGGCCAGATGCAATGTCAAAAAAAGAAAAAAACCATGGAAAGGTGCTAGTAAGAAAGAGCACACGGGGCAGAGATGCAGGGGAAGTGAGGAGTTGTCGAAGAAGCAAGTATGGAACAGCATTTTGGAGGGTGGGAACAGCAAGGTCAATGCTGCCTGTGAAGAGCTGGGGTGTGTGCCGAGACGTCAGAGGTCTTGGGGGCAAGACTACTGGTCCCCAGGACTCCAGATCTTACCTAAAGTGTGACAGGAGTGACCTGCAAGGCTACGGGGACTGGATCTCAGCTGTGTTTTCTGCAGGGACACTGGTGGCTACAGGACAACACAGCACAGTGGACAAACCTGAGACTACTTCAAAGGTGGGTGCAAGCAGCGGTGGCAGTGGTTGCAAGAGAAGAGGATCAACTCTCAGCTTATTCTGCAAAACCTGAGGGTGGACGAGTGTGGGGCTGAAGAGGGTGAGGTTTTGGCTCAGAGCCAGCGAACCAGGCCGGAACCCCTGAGACAGTGAGCTTTGCAAATAAACCTCTCCTTTGAGTAGTGGGTATCAGACACTTTGTTCTAGAGTAAAAGCTGTGAAAGCTAATACACAGCCACACAAAAGGTATTGATGGCCAGGGACATAGCTCAGTGGTACAGTACCTGCCTGGCAAGGGCAAGGTCCCAAGTTCAATTCCCCATTCCCGCCCCCCCCCAAAAGACGGTTTTGAGAGTTGTGAATTGGATGAGATCTACCAGTATGTAACAGTGCTTATTCTCTGCCAGGCACTGTTCTGCCTACCAGAGACATCACAGTACACATTCTGACCCAAAGATACGAACGTTCTAGAAAGGGAGAGGCAGACGACAATATGATACAAAATGAGGGATGGGTCCACTGTTACTACCAGATTGAAACAGTGAAGGAGCATGAACTAACCAATGGATTTAATTTCATGGAAGTCAATGGCAACTTCGGCAAAACTCAATTTTGGTTGAGTGCTGAGGGTGAAAGTTTGAATCAAGTGGATTTCAGAGAGAAGTGAGAGGCAGTTAGTATACAAAAGGGCTTCCATAGCCAGTCATGATGATATATACACCCTTTTTTTTTTTTTTTTTTTTGCGGTACTGGGGATCGAACTCAGGACCCTGCGCTTGGTAGGCAAGCGCTTATTCCACTGAGCTATATCCCCAGCCCGATATATACACCCTTAAGTCTTAGGATGCTGAGGCAGGAGGATTGGAAGTTTAAACCTAGCCTGGTTGGCAACTTAATGAGACCACCTCAAAACTGACCCTGAGAGAGACCTAACCTGCCTGAGGCTGAGGCTATTTCCTTTTTTTGGTGGTGGTAGTGCTGCTGGACATTGAACCCAGGGCTTCACAGATGCTAGGCAAGGGTTCTACCACTGAGCTATCCCCCAGCTACTTGTTTTTTTGAGCTGGGGTCCTGCTATGTTGCCCAGGATGGTCTTGAACTCCTGGCATCAAGTGATCCTCCTGCCTCTGCCTCTCAAGTAGCTCAGACTATCGGTGTGCACCACTGTACTTCAACTGTTTCACCTTCTGCAAGCTGTAAATTTTAATACTTTACAAGTATTTTACTTTCATGAGACAGAACATGAGGGAAGTCTGGTACTTAGCAGAGGCTCAAATAAGCTGGCAGCACTTCTCAAGACCCCCCGTCAGGTATGTGCCAAGGTGACAAGGAGGTAATAGGTGGGGGTGGATGAGGTAAGGGGAGTGAGGCCTGAGATGTGGCAGAGATCAGAGTACCAGGGCTACAAAAAAGCAAGCTGGGACGACTTACCATCCCTGGGACAACTTTGGACAAGCTGAATCTCTCTGGCAGGGAGGCCCAGGACAGCCCAGCCTTCCTTCCTATGTTGCCTAATCTTCTCTGCTTCCCAGCCTTACTCCTGCTACCCTTCAGTTACGTATCTGCGCTCACACACATTCCAAAGCTGCTTCTGCTGCGGAGACTGAGAGGAGCCCTGTGCCTTTGGTCCTTTCCTAGGCCATCCACAAGCAGGGACTCTGGACTTGTTATCACCTTAAGACAAGCCCAGGCAGCCATCAGTCATTTTCCCAACATTTTAATGAATTTTTGGTGGGCTTTCTTTATACTAGGTGCTGAGGACCCAGCGGTGAAGGAAAGCAGAGGCTGTGCGAGGTTGACACTCACAGACACAGGTGTCCTCTCACTTCGCTTGCTCCCAGGGTCATCCTGGAAACACCCTGTGCCTGGCCCAAGTGTCTCAACTGGATCTCCAGGTCCTACCCAAACACTAGTCAGACAAAGAGCCAGCCTCTTTTTTCCTTTACTTGTAAGCGGGCCCTTCCAGCCTTCCTCTCCTGGCCCTAAGCTCACCTTGCAAAGTACTAGAAAGTTCCACAAAGCTGTCCCAGACTGCTTCAGCATTACACATCCATAGCCACCAGCTTAGCTAACCTGAGCCAAGTGCCTTTTCCAACTCCTAAATCAATGTGTGGTTGCTGCTTGTTTACTGGTGATGTTGGGGACTGAATCTGCAGCCTTCACTTTGGGCCATACTAATTTCCCCAGGTAAGACTTAAATTTGCAATCCTCCTGCCTCAGCTTCCCAGCCTGGAACGCCCAACAGGTAAGTTTCTTGAGAGCAAAGCCTGCCTTATTCATGCATTAGTGTCCTCTATGACAGCCTGGTCATCTCCAAGCTTCAAAAATCCTGCTACTACTGAGACCATACTGCCATCTCCTCCATCCCTTTTTTGTCCACTCATCCCAAATAAACCTAAAACCTTAGGGATTGTCTTCTATAAACACCACCCCAAATAGGTGGACTCGAGCCACAAGCCACCCCAGGACTCAAAACGAAGGCTCCCTTCACATACGAAACCAGAAGACCTACTGAACAGTGGCAAGGCCAGCTCCACAGAGGACCCCGGAGAGCAAGAGGACTCAGCAGCAGCTCAGGAAGACAACTCATACAGACAGTTAAAACTGTTAGGGGGGGCTGGGGGTATAGCTCAGTGGCAGAAGCACTTGCCTGGCAAGCGCAAGGTCCTCAGTTCGATCCCCGGTACAGGGGAAAAAAAAAAAAAAACTGTTATACAAGATGGGGTAAGGCCTGTCTTCAGAGAAGTGGGGCCGTTATGGTAAATAAAGGGATACCACACATGCACAGAGCTCTGTGAAAGAAGGGGACAAATCATTACGAATGGGGTTCTGCTGGTGAGTGGGAATGCAGAAATAGGTAACC
The DNA here is from genome assembly GCA_004027595.1 of Dinomys branickii. Classification (NCBI taxonomy): domain Eukaryota; kingdom Metazoa; phylum Chordata; class Mammalia; order Rodentia; family Dinomyidae; genus Dinomys; species Dinomys branickii. The sequence goes on along the minus strand of PVLD010016574.1, from coordinate 4,937 downwards.
CTCTATTCCTCTATGCAAAGCACTCACTGCTTTTGGCACAGCCCTAGCGGGTGAGTCTCCAGCCACCTCATCAGATCGCACTGGCCTCTTACTCCACCTGCACATTTCCAACAAGCTGGGACAGACACGGGCACTCCCTGGGCAGCCATCCCCTCCTTCAGGAAGTATTTCCTGAGCCCCAAATGATGCGGGCTGCGCTTGGCAGACAGGAGAGGACAGGAAGCAGGCTCAGCCTCTGGAATGCATTCTATTCTCCTTAACTCCTTAGGTACAGGATTGTGGGTACAGAAAGATGACCCTCAGAGAAGTCCATTCAGAAGTCTGAGTCTCCGGAACCTTGCAATGTTTTATTCCACAGCAAGGGGAAATTGAAGGTTGCTAATAGAATTAAGGTTGCTAATCAGCTGACCATGAGTAAAGAGATAGGGCTGGAGATAAGACTCAGTGAGAGAACTGCTTGCCTAGTATGGTGAGGCCCTGGGTTCAATCCCCAGCACCTCAGAAAACAAAATAATAAGAAAAATAATTCTGGATCACTAGGGCAAGAACTGTATAACCATGAGGGTCTTTAAAATAAGGAAGGAAGCAGATGAGGCACGACCAAAGATGGTGAGCCAAAGACTTCTGCCACTGGTGACCTTGAGGATGGTAGGAAGCCATAAGCCAAGGGATGTGGATAGCTTCTGTAAGCCAGGAAAGGTGAGAACAGATTCCCCAAGATTCCAGTAAAGAACAGACCTTGGGCTGAGGGTTTAGCTTAGTGGCACAGCGCCTACCTGGCAAAATTGAGGTCCTGAGTTCGATTTCTGGTACCCCTCAAAAAAGAACACAGCCCTGCCAAAACACTGAGTTTTGCTTGAAGATCTGTTCTACACCCTTTTGTACAAGGAACACGAGAAAGAATGAATTATCTCTTGGAGACTCAGTTTTTCCATCTGGGAAAGAGGGACACTTGGCCTTTTACTATAAAGGTATTTTTATAAATTCTGGTGTTCTATTTTTTTTCCTTTTTTTTTGGTACCGGGAATTGAACTCAGGACCTTGCGCTCTGCCAGGCAGATGCTTATGCCACTGAGTTATATCCCCAGCCCTAATACAAAGGTCTTTTTGTAAGGATCAGATAAACTATATATAGATCTCTCTTTTTTTGTGACATTAAGGTTTGAACCTAAGATCTTTGGTCTGAGTTACATTCCTATCCCAGCCCTTTTTGGAGACATGGTCTTGCTAAGTTGCCCAGACTGGGTTTTAACTTATGATCCTCCTTCTTCAGCCTCCCAGAGTGCTAGGATGCACTGCCACACCTGGCTGCATATGAGTTTCTTACAATCAGTGGAATATGACACAGACATAAGCACTTGCGCACCTGCTGCCACTATTAGCAATTTACAGAGCTGGGTCCCCATGCAGGTGTCTGTTCACTGCTCATCACCTGTTTATTCTCTTAACACCTGTTTGAATTGCTGAGTACCCCTACTTGGGTCCCTGTTCCATCGGGGAAAGGTGCTACCTCTCAGGCTCCAGAATGTCTGTACAGCTGGGTGTGGGGACACTGGCCTACTCCACTGTAACAACCAATTCCAGGAATCTCCAAAGGACATTCAGAAACATTCAGCTCTTTGGCCAGCCTCCTCCACCCTATTCTCCTCCCCCTTAGCCTGTGTCCCTAGGAACCTGAGCACCACCCACCAGTGCCCTGGGCTCTGGTGCAGCACAGCTTTGGAAGGCCCAAAGCAAGGGATGCTGCCAGGCTGATTTCTTCCTGGCTGTTCCCTCTGGGGATAGCTCACCTGGAGAGGGGCTTTCTGTCTGGGCCTGGCCTTTTGTTGCTGTCTTGCCCTCTTGAGGCAAGTCCTTGCTATCTGCACCCCTGAGCTGGGTATGAGAGAAGAGCTGGAGGACGAAGCCAGGGGGAAAGCTGCCATCAGTGAAATGTCGGACCTCGGCTGGTGCTGCGAATGTCTCTGTGGGTGAGTCAGGGGAAGGGGGTTCTAAAAAAGAGAGGAAGGAACTGTGAGTAGAGGATGCCGGAACCCAAAGACCTGTGCCCCAAGCCTCAGGAGAGCTGCAGATACCTTTAGCCTACTCCACTCTAGCCTTGCAGACCTGGGCGATACTGTGATCATCCTATCCTACCCCCTGCCGCTTCCCCTCACCTGGGTCCGGGTTGGGATCGGGATCAGGGTCCAGGTTTTTGGTCATAGGCCTGCCTCTCTTCTTTCTGACAGGCTCTTCCCCAAGGGGCTCTTTCCATCTCTGGCCACGAGGTTTCTTATTTCCTACCTCTGTGGCAGGGGTAGCTGCAAAAAAACCTTACATCTTTAAGAGTCCCCCAAAGGATTCCCAAGGATACCCTCCCAATAGCAACCCAGAACAGACCCTGTGCTTCACCCTGTCCACACTCCCCCCGCATCCCTTTGCCGACTGACCAAGAAGCTCGAGGGGGCGGAGTCCCCTGGGCCGGATCCTTTTAGGAAGGGATGGGTTGTCCTCCAAGTCCAGTAAGACCACGATCTCTGCTGGCGTCCCAGTAGGCTCTGGGTTGGAGCTGGGGTCTGGCTCAACATCATGGCCTGACTCTGAGAGCGCAAAAGTCTGCTGAGCTGCCAGGGCTCCCACAAGCCCCATTTCTCCCTCTGCCCGCCCCTGCCCCCACTCCACTACCTGAAACTGGTGGAGACGGCTGTTCAACATGGACGTCTTGCAAGAGAGCCACCCCCTCACTCCAGGCCTCCAGGATGTTGCTCTTCTCTGAGGGGCTCAGGTCCAGGGTGTGGGGATGCTCCTCTAGGATGTGTGCGCGAGCAGTGTCTGCTGAGGGAGACCGGATCTCCGCCCCACACACCATGCATAGAGTCCGCCCGCTGCCTCCTGGGCTGTTCCCCACCAGGAACTCCTGCTCCCAAGACATCTGGTGTTTTGGCTCTTCACAACCATCACCACCTGCCTCTAGCAGGCTGGACCGAGGCAGGGGCGTCTTTTCCTGTTGGGTCACTGCAGAGCAAGGGGGAGGGTACTGTTAATAAGGCGCCCATGCTGGTGACACTGAAAGGATCCCAGAGCATGAGCCATGTTGCATACATCTTACTCTTGCCTCTATACTTTCTTAAGCCCTGGGCGTTAGGACTTCACATTTCCTTCAAGACTATGTCTTCCAAGCTGCCCAGACCTAAGGGTGGTCATCTCCATGAAGGTTTTGCAAACAGCCTCCCGTACTCCGTGTCTGACTTCCAGGACACCCTGTTTTTCTCTGAGGCTCTTGCTAAGTACTCCAGGCGGGCCTTGAACTGGCTACCAAGTCTATTCTGGCCACAAACTCAAGGCGATCCTCCTGCCTCAGGCTCCTGAGAGCTGAGATAGAGGTGTGCACCCTGGCCAAACTTTATCATCTAATTTTTCCCACAATACCTGGAACACAGCTACAGTAGTTCTTTCCATGATGTTCCTAAAGCATTTACAGTGATAGTCTTACTGTAGTATGGTTGTGTATCATTCTCTGTGTATGTGGGTTATAAGCTCAGACAGGGCAGGAATCCCTTGCAGCTTGGCAAAGGCTAGACCTGTGTGAGCCTGGCAGCTCAGGACTTCAACAAGTCCCTATGACTCCTCATGGCAGTATCTCTCACACCACCAGAGGGTGGACAAACTAAAAAACACAAGAGCTCTAACAAGGGGCATGAGCTGTGTCGAAGAGGTGGCATGTGGAGTGGATCTGAACCTTGGCCTGGACTCAGGTAATGTACTCCGGCAGAGCTGTACCTGCCTCCCCCCCCGCCCTTGGACCCTGATCCCCCTGCCCCAGCGGGCTCTCCTCCTCACCCTCCACGCTCCCGGAAGTCACCGACGTTAAACCCTGTGGGCAGTTCACTTTCACTTATTCTCTGTCCTCATTTATCGCTTGGCATCAAAAGCTCCTACCGTTCCTTGGTTCCTTTTTCTTCCTTCGTAGAGCTGGGGCTGGGACCCATGGCTTCACACACTCTACGCCAGTGCTCTGCCAATGAGCCTTTCCTTGCTTGCTTCATTTCCCTGAGGCTCTTTCTTAGTCATCTCTGTGGATTCCTACCTGGCTTACCATGGCTTCTCAGACATTTGCATGGCCCCCTTGACTCTTCCAGGTCACTGTTGAAGAACGATCTTCTTGCCACCATGAAGGAGGCTGCGACCTCCCTGGCCTGAGTACCTCATTTCCATCTTCACGGTTTCCTCCACAGTACAACTTCTGTGTTTTCCTTGGGCTTGGGCACTGTGCTCTTTTCACATGCATGTTTCATGACACCACATGTGGAGGATTAACTAATGGTCAACTTGTAACACCCAGCTGCACCTGCTCTACCAATGAGTTATACTCCTAGTACAACAGCATAAGACATTCGATGCCCTATACCTAAATCTCTAGCATCAAGGATAGTACCTGGTGGGTAGTGGCAATGGATATTGTGTAAAGGGGGACTGATTCAATCTCCAACCTGTACATACTGGAGTATTTAGGACTCAGTCCTTGGACCCCTTCTGTCAGCTCCCTGCCTCTGCTAAATTTAGAACAGTTGTCCACCCTGCACAAAGCTCTCAGTTCAATACCTAGCACTGCAAAAAAAGATTACATACGGTTGTCAGAGCTTGCAAGGGAATAAATTTAATACAGGACACACGAGTTATAGAATTATTTATAATACATTCACTAAAGAAGTCAAATGCAAAAAGAGTGTGGGAGATCTGTCCATGCTCTATAGAGACCCAAAGAATCCAGCTGTGGGCCTGGATCCCATGGCAATGTTCTCTGTGAGTCCAGCTGGAGGCCTAGAGCCCACAGCAGTGTCTTATGCAAGTCTCTATCAAGGATCTGTGCTGAGAAGGCACAGAGGCCAGTGGTGAAAGCTAGAAAGTCTGCCAGTGAGCTGAAGGATCTGTGGCATCAGGCAGAGAGATCTGCACTG
>PVLD010016573.1:0-44584 GCA_004027595.1 Dinomys branickii | reverse complement strand
TTACACTGCTGGTGGGAATGCAGACTGGTGCAACCACTGTGGAGAGCCGTTTGGAGATTTCTCAGCAAACTAGGTCTAGAGGTTCCATTCAAACCAGCTATTCCTCTTCTGGGTATTTTCCCAGAAGATCTGAAAACATCATATCACTCTGATATATGTGCACCCATGTTTATAGCAGCAGAATTTGTAATAGCTAAAATGTGGAAGCAACCCAAATGTCCACCCACAGAAGACTGGATTAAAAAACTGTGACATTTTTATATAATGGAATATTATTCAGCTATAAAGAAAGACAGTTTTGGGAACTTTGTAGGCAAGTGGTCCAAACTGGAGTCCATTCTCATAAGTGAAATAAATCAGCGATACATGTGCAGGCAACGCATTGTATCACTGGTGTAAGAACCCGAGCATGGGAATATAAACTAAGAGACATGAAGGAAATCTGTTCAAAAACAAAGAACAGATGGGACGAGGGAAGGAGAAAAGAAAGAGACAGAAATGTATGTATGTATATATGAATATACATATATGCAGGAGTGCTAACATGGTTCTACTATTGTATTATATCACTTAATGCTAAGGAATAATTGATGACGGGTTATTTGATCAATATTGTATATCTGTATGTGTTATCCTGAACACACACTTCGAAGATATCAATATGCAAAGCAGCAACTATTGGTGGTTTTTTTGTTGTTGTTGTTGTTTGCCTGTTTTGTTTTCTGTCTTTGGATGTTTGGTTTTTGTGTTTTTCTGTTGTTGAGAGGATTAATGGTCTGACCAATTTTGCATGTCTGTATATGCGTTCATATATTTACACTTCGAAGATATCAATGGATAAAGCAATAACCACTGTTGAGACCATGTCACCTTGTCTATAGATCAGTTGTGATTGTACTATTTTTTATGCTAATTGGTGTCTGTTTGTTAATATGTTTTTGTACTTTTATTTTTAATAAATAAAGAAAGAAAGAAAGAAAGAAAGACATTCGCAAAGAAGGACTTCCAGAACTGCTTCAGAATGTCTCAAGGATTGGATAAGTGAGTTTGAAGTGAAGGGGGGTATTTTGAGAAGAATTAACAACAGTGTGACTTTTATTACAATCAACTTTAAAAAGTTTAAGCATTCACTATATATTTTGATCATACTTCATAAGTTCTTCAGATTCTAAAATTGGTTTTGGTATTATAAAAGGGGTTCCAAAACCAAACATTTGAGAACTACCACTTTAAGGGGTGTGTTAGTGGCTTTGTTAAATAAATACACATTAAAAAAATATGAACATTATATCTATACTTGGGCCTGAAATCACTGTAAGTCTTGCTACTCAGTTTAGTCTACCAAGGAATGCTATTATATTTGGAAACTTATGAGCAATAGGTACTCTCTTCTGAATCAAATCTGTGTTTTCACAAGATGCTATATGATTCTTATGGCCATTTTATCTGGAAAGTACTGAGTTAGAGAATTGACCTTATTTATTACACTTGTTAGTAACTGCCCCACATTTTTATCATATTAATGAAACACAGGCCTTCCTGCTTGCTTTTCCTCTCACTTTGAGTGTTATTATTTATGCTGATGTAGAAGTTCATGAAAAGTGTTAGCACCACAATTTATAGATGGAGAACAGAAACAAAAAGCTGGCAAAAAGTTAACTGAAATGTCAAACTTGGAAGATACTGTAGAGCAACTGCTCATGAAGTGATATATTTCCTATCACAGGACGGGAGTGCAGCCCCAAACCCACACTTCATATTAACTACGACCCCAAATTTTGGGATTATGATGGGCCAAATGTGAAAATTACTCACTTTACATGTTTAAAATGATAAGTGATGATAAAATTAAAGGTTTAAAATTTAAATTTAAAGATCTCCTCCTCTGTACTCACCTTATAGCAGAAGACCCACCCACCCACACACACACACACACACATAGCCTGGATACTTCAGTTTCTGTTAGATGCCCAGCTAACCCCGTTTACTTCAGTTCCTGTTACTTCTGTTTCCTAGAAATGGCTGGTCATATCATGAACATTGTAAGAACCAGTCCCCTATTGACAAATCATTTTTCCTCTGTACTTCCCCCTTTGCAACCCCACAAAAACCTCCCTCCCTGAGCCTTTGGGGACTGATACTTTGGAAATGAATCCCTATCAGAGTTCATCAACATAAAGAAATCTGCTTCCCAATTCTGGGTGATGTTTTGCTGTTTCTGTTTGCTCCTGCATCTGGTGCATTAGCCAGGAAGACCAACCATGCTGACATCTTTGGTCACCTGCCATGGCCCTCATGGATGGAACAAGGGCCTCTCTCCCAGTCCTGACAGGAATGCATGCCCTTGAGATTTCTCAAGTCCCTTCAGAGGAAGAGGGTTCCTAGCTTGCCATTCAAGCAGCCCACATTGGACCCAAAAAGGAGGAGGATTCAGTCTGCCTGCCTGCCTGATTCCAGTAAGACCATTGCACCGGTTTCAGTCTGTGCCTGCTCAGCTTGAGTAGGAGGACAGCCCAATCACTTGGTAGCTATGCCTCTCCATGGTTGGGGGAGGGAATGTTGTAACCTCTGAATGTCTATTTAATGATTTGTAAATGTGTGTAATGGATAGTGAAAGCAATAGGCTGCTCTGTCTGTGCTCCACAGAAGAAGACTCCTCTCCAAAGTACGGAGCTTGATTTGGTCCCAACCTGTGGTTCTGTGGAAGCATCTAAAAAGGACAAAACAGAGAACCTACTCATGCATTCCCATAGTCTGGATGGTCCCAACATTGCTGAGAGGCAAGTGACCAGAAGGGCACCTGAGTGGTCTTTCTCTCTTAGGAGCATCCACTTTTTGTCTGATGCAACACCATTCAAAGGCATACAACACACATGTAAGGAGTCAGAAACGGGAACTAACTCAAGGTCCCTGACTACAGGCCCAATAATTTCTTTTTATTTTAAAAGGGCTTTTCTGATGATTACAGAGTTAAAAGGAAACCAAGCTGCTGCTCCCTGCATCTGGAAAAATGAGTATTCATTCTTCCTAAGAATTCCACCTTGGCAGAATTCCACCCTCGTCAGCTGCCACAGTTGCTTACAGCTTCACAGGGCTGGTACTCCTCTCCCTGACTCCAGGCTCGTCTACTTCCAGCCCATTGAGCCTGTTATCCTCATCAGATGGTGTCCTCTAATGTGTACCCAAGATAAGTGTCAATTCCTTCAGACTGTTCAACACAGAAATATTGAAAAATTGATTTCAAGGGAGATATTCCTCTATGGACTGTCAGCCCTGATAAATGGGTTGCCAGGGCCTTTCCCAAAGGTCATCCCATCTAGGATTACAACACTCCAGCAAGAAGAAACAAAGAAAACCAGTCAAGTGTTTCTCAGAGGCATCAAAGAGGAGGATGGAAGGCCCACTTGATATGTCAAAAGTTACTACTATTACCCAGAAGCCTGCTAAACCCCTTCAGACTTTTATGATAGAATCTGTGAAGCCCACAGGGTCTATACTCTTTTGACCCTGAGGCTCCTGAGAATCTACAGATGATAAATGCAGCATTCATTACACAGAACCATCTGATAGTCACAAGAAAATCCGGCTTGCTAACAACCATCCCCCCTGGCCAAAGACCAGTATGTAAAGTATAAGGACTGTGGACACTAAAAAAATTGTCCATTCAGACTAAAAGATAAGGACTCTCAAAAGCTTCAACCTGGATCAGATGACAATCCTTTCATTGTTCTTTTGAGCTCAAACTAGTCTCACTTCTTCAGCTGGGTAACCAGGAGCCCACAGACTACATCTATATTGGGGGCCAATCTATGACTTTCCTGATAGACAGTGGAACAGAACATTGTGTAGTTACTCAAAAGTCCTCTCTGTCAGAAAAGGTTACCTTCACTGGGGTAACTGGGACTCTTGCTTCTTACCCCTTCTGCCAGGCACAGACTTGCATCCTGGGAGGGCATCTCACCAAACATGAATTCCTGTATATGACAGAATGCCCCATATCATTTCTTCTCAAAGTTAAAGGCACCAAACCAATTAGCCTCCCTCTCATTTAACCCTGCACTTTAAAAGTTGGTCCTAACTCTGACTGTTCCCCAAGAGAAAGAATGATGCCTGCGTCAGCCTGAGACAGATAACCACAATCCTGAAATTCTGAAAACTCTCCTCCCAGAGGTATAAACCGAATTCACCTCCAGCCTGGCCATCAGTCATGCTCCCATTATGATGGAACTCTGAAACTTCCATAGCTGTCAGACAATATCCTATGTCATAGGAAGCACAGACAGGTGTCCAGCCACCTATCAGCTGCCTGAAGCACTTCAGGACCCTGACAGATTGTCAGTCACCTAGGAACACTCGTCTCCTTCTGTTGAAAAAGTCCAATGGGGATTACTGGCCAATGCAAGATCTTCACTCCATCAACAACACAGCCATCACTTTAAAAATTGATTGGTGTTTCTGTTTGCTGCTCCAACATAATGGTCTGTGATTTGATTTACTAAAGCACTGATCATTGTGCATTAAAATGATTTGTTTATACTTTAGCTACCAAAGCTAGAATTTCTGATTCTTAAGATTTAGGACAGTGTCTTATATTTCTTTTATTCTTAGTATGTGCTCCAGAGCTAGAGACATAAAAAAGTGCTCAGTAAACTCTGTCTTAATCAGCTAAGGCTACCATAACAAAAACCATAGACTAGGTGGCTTCAACAACAGCAATTTATTTGCTCATACTTCTGGAGGCTGAATGTCTCAGATCAAGATGCCAGCATGGTTAGTTTCTTGTGAGGTCTCCTTTCTTGGATTGTAGATGGCTGCTTTTCTTCTGTGTCCTTATATAGCATGACAGGGTTAGTGGGGCAGGGAGGTGTGGAGGCAGAACAAGCTTTGTGGTGTTTTTTCAGTTACAGAAAAATCCTGTGGACTCTATTCTTACGACATCATCCAAATCCAATAATCTTCCAAAGGTTCCATCTCCAAATATCCTCACATTAGAGGTTAGAGTTTCAACATATGAATTTGAGGTCACAAAACCATCCAATCCATAACAAACACACATTGGATAAATGAGGAAAGTAGGTACAAAGAAAAGATTTCAAGAAAATGCAGTCAAAAAATTATGCAACTTTCTAGAAAAAAGTCTACAAATTTGTTTTGAGACAAAGTAAATAGTTTTTCCCTTGGGAATTTGTTTCCTTCCTAATTCTAATTTTCTAAAACCACTAGTTTATCGAAATATTTACCACATACAGTTCATTAGCAATCACATTTCTCTTATCAAATGATTTCACTTTTACTTAGAGTATCTTTTCTTGAGAATGAGAGTTAAATTTTGATTTGGAAAACAATGGCGTTGTTCAGATCTCAGGTTAGAAGCTGTGGAAGGCAGTGGCATGTGCACATGAAAGCTACAGAAGGACTGAAGACCTGACCTGTGGACATCTGGGAGCAAGAGATCAATGGCACAAAGTTATGCCTCAAAAAATTAAAACGAGAAACTCCATTTGACCAGGCTATTCCTCTTCTAAATACCTTTCGGAAAGAGGTGAGGATATCATGTTACATAGAGATACACATATCCATGCTTATAGAGGCACAATTCATAGCAGTGAAACCCTTGAAGTGGTCCATACATTCATCAACAGGTTAATGAAAAAAAATGTGGTATTTATGAATCACAGAGTACTACTTTGCTATAAAGAAGGATAGTCTTGAGTCATTTGTAGGAAAATGGATGAACCTCGTGACTATAACGTTAAGTGAAATAAATCAGACACACGAGATTAAATATTGCATTGTTTCTCTTATATGAGGAGCCCAGAGTAAAAATAAGGAGCAAAACAAATAATAATAGGAAGGAGGGAGATACAACATTCTTACCAAAGGAGATGAAGAAATAGAGGAAGGGAAAGGGAGGGAAGAGAAAAAGGGCCGCCCCAAAGGAATTGAGATATTCTAGGTACATATGCCATCTCCACTCAACGAATACAAACATTATGTACTGCACACATATCAAAAAAAAAAAAAAAAGGAAAGGGATTAGGGATGGAGGGAGGAGAGAGGGAAGTGAGGAAAGGGGGTGAAAAAGTGAATTAAGATGTGTTATGTGCACACAACTTCTCACAAGGAAAGTAAATATACACTAATAAGCTAAAATTTAGAAAAAATGACTATGGGCATAGCACTAAAGTAGAACATCTAAGGCTACAAGACAAATCTGGAGTGTCTTTTAGAAGTAAACACTTCTAAAACATTCATTGAAAACTACTGGGCAAAAAGAGGCACACACCAAGTCAGGCATTTGCCCAGAAGAGACCTGAGAGTACTGTAAGCCATCACCTCAGACTGATCGGGTTACAGTCAGGACCCCACAGTCCGGCTAGTGCCTGCTCCAGTTGAAGAGGGTGCTCATCCTCACTGAGCTCTGAAGAACTAACAGAGCAGTTGGCCCTGTGGACATTTACAGAACGCTATACCCCCCCAACAACAGGACACATATGCTTCTCAAATTCAGAAGGAACCTTAACCAGAGTGCACTATGTTAAGTCACATAAGAAATCTGAATAAGTGAATAAGTATAGAGCATTGAAATCAGACAAAATCATTTCTGATCACTGTAGAATGAGACTAGAAATCAACAATAGAGGAAAAACTACGTGTTATGTGGAAATTAAGCAAAACATTCTTAAATGACAAAAAAGTCAAAGGAGAGATCATAAGGAAAATAAAAAGATTTCTTCCATGATGCTGGTCACAAACTGAATTGGATGAGAGCCCAGTCAAATTTCTTTGTAAGATCAACATTGAACCTAACCATTGCATTTGACTCAGTTCTGGTCCAATTTGGTTTATGACCAGAATCATGGACAGAATTAATTTTGTAAACTGAGGTACCATTGGAGTTTAAGAAAATATCTTAAGAAACAGAAAATAAGACATAGTATGGAAAACTATGGCATTCAGCAATAATAGTCCAAGAAGAAAATTTATAACTGTTAGAACATTAAAAAAGAAAGGTTTTCAGTTGCTAACCTACTTTTATTCCTTAAAGAACTAGAAAAAGCTAGCAGATGGAAAAGAGTCATAATAATTAAAACAGAGGAAGATAAAATAAACCATAGGAAAACAATAAAGAAAAACACAATAAAAAAACTGACTCTGAGAAGATCAACAAAATTGACAAACGTTTAACTAGATGAAGGAAAAAAGAAGACACAACTGAAATCAGAAATGAAAGAGGGCAACATTACTGACATTACAAGAATAAGAAGTAGGAGAGAATATTATGAATAACTGTATATCAAAAAACTGGATAACCTACAAAAGTAGATGAATCCCTAGAAATACATAACTCATCAAAATTGAGTCATGAAGAAATGCAAAACCTGAATTGAACTAAACTAGAAGGAAGATTAAGTCAGTAATCAAAAACCTCCCAATAGGGGCCAGGGAGATAGCTCAGCAGCACAGTGCCTGCATGGCAGCTGCAAGGTCCTGAGTTCAATTCTCAGTACTAAAAAAAAAAAAAGCCAAAACCAAAAACCTTCCAACAAAGGAAACTTGGGGAAAAGATGACTTTACTGGTGACTTCTATCAGACATATAAAAAGAATTAACACTAGTCTTCCTTAAATTCTTCCAAAAAATTGAACAGGAGAGAATACTCCTAATTCATTTATTCTATGCATCCACTATCATCTTGAAACCGAAACCAGCTAGACACTACAAGGAAGGAAAACTACAAAACAGTGTCTCTGATAAATACTGATGCAAAAGTTCTCAACACAATACAAGCAAGCCGAATTCAATAGCATATGAAAAGGATGGCATACCACAGCAAATCGAAATTTATTCCCAGAGTGTAAGGATAGTTCACTGTACAAAAATCAATTACTGTGCTGCAACTTGCTAACAGAATAAAGGATAAACACATAAATGCACACATGTGTGCACACAAACCCACACACAATTATCTTGAAGCAGTAAAGGCATTTGAAAAAAATTCCATATTTTTAAAGATAAAAACACTTAACAAACAAGGAATACCAACTATTTATTATAATGAAGATCAGTTATGACAACTTCATAGCTAACATCACAGTTGTGAAAAAATGAAAACTTTTCTTCTCAAATTAAGAACAAGGCTCCCATGCCCATTTTCATCACTTCTGTTCAATGTAATATTGGAAGACCTAACCAGAGCAATTAGTCAAGGAAAAGAAACAGGATGAATTGCTTTCCAAATTAGAAGAGAAATAAAGCAATCTCTTTTCACAGGTGATAAGGTCCTACATGTAGAAAATCATACAGTCCCTCCCCCAAATCCTGTTGTAACTAATAAAATCAGCGAAGTTGCAGGATACAAAATCAACACAAAAAAATCAATTGTATTTCCATGCACTCACAATGAAAGCCAAATACTTAATTTAAAAACCATTTAATTTATGATAGAATAAAAAAGCCATTGCAATATATTTAGTCAATGAGATGAAAGGTTTATACATTAAAAGCTAAACAATATTCCTGAAAGAAATGAAAGACCCCACTAAATAGAAAAAATCCCATGTCTTAGAATTAGAAGATTGAGTGCTGCTAAAATATCAGTAGTGCCTAAAGTGATCTACAGATTCAAGGTAATCCTTACTAAAATCTTGATATTTTGCAAAAATAGAAAAATCTATCCTAAAACTTATATGGAATATTAAAGAGCCAGCAGTAGCCAAAATGATCCTGAAAGAGAACAAAGTCAGAAGTCTTATACCTCCCGATTCCACAATTTATTACAAACATATAACAATCAAAACAATGTGATACTGACATAAAGACAGACATATAGAGTAGTGTGATACAGGAGACAAAAAGGGTGTGATTCAGTGAGTTTTGACAACTAAATATCCACATACGAAAGAATGAGATTGGATCCCTACTTCAAACAATATAGAGAGATGAAGTCAAAATGGGCTAAAAACTCGAATGTAAAAACCTATAGAAGTAAAAACTATAGAAGTCTTAGTAGAAAACATAAAGGAAAAACTTTATAACTTTGGATTTAATCCAGAGAATGATTTTTTGGATGTAATACCCAAAGCACAGACAGTTAATGAAAAAAATAAATGAGTTAGATTCATCAAAATTAAGTATTTCTTGTGCACAAAAATACTATGACTAAAGTGAAAAGAGAATGCATACAATTGGAGTAAATATTTCCCAATCATATATCAGGTAAAGGATTACCTAAAATATGTAAAGAATTTGTACAAATCAACAATTAAAGAACCCTATTAGATAATGGGCACAGGACTTGAACAAATATTTCTCAAAAGAAGATATACCAATTGCTGACAAGTACATGGGAAGATATTTGCCACCACTAGTAATTAGGAAATACAAATCAAAAACACAAGAAAGTATCACTTTATGTCCACTCGACTGCCATTAGGAAGATAGTTGAAGACAGACAGCATGGGGAAGCCCTGGACAAAGGAGAGCCTTTGTATGTAGCTGGCAGGAATGTAGAATGATGGAGTTGTAGGAAACAGTATAGTGATTTCTTTAAAAGTTAAAAATGGAATTACCATATTATTATAGATGGCTAAGTTATATGCAATTAACAGGTAGTCCGAGAGGGAGGGGACCCTTGCGGGAGTCAGTGCAGAAGGGATGAGACACACCAAGACTGTGAATCTGATGAGCCAGGGCTCAGGACACAGACACAGTAGCCAGCACCGCCCCCCGCACCGACATAAAGTGGCTTGAAATGAACAGCAGCTTAGTAAGCACCATGTGGTGCAGTGAGCCCTGATAGGCATCAGATGTATTGTTGAGTGATCAGAACGCCTGGACCAGTGCTAGCGAACCTTTTAGAGCTTTCAATGATAGCAAACCTCCCGCTGTGGCACGCATGCAGTTGGTTCACCACCGCTGATCTGGACCCATACTTCATCTAGTTTGAGGAATGCCTTTGTTCTTTCTAGTTAGGAATTATAGATAAACTAAAGTTAATGATATTTGCCTATGTGCCTTTTTTTCCCCGTTGGATCAGTATTACCTACATGATTGTATGTGTAATCCTATAGGTTGATTATAGTTTGATCGCATTGTACCCAATTTGTGAGTTTGTTGTAGTATAAAATATCAGTGACAAAGAGCCTCAGCAGCCACTCACTCAGGACCCGTACTGGAAATCCAGGAGATGTTCTTATTCTTATTTCCAATAAGACTCTCCCAATCTCCTCCTTCGGTTCACAACTTCATTCCTCCATGCTGAGACCACAAGCTCAGCACTTTTGACATCTAACAAGTTGTGTTGTTTTCTCATAAGAATGTATGCTCTGTGTGTGTGTGTGTGTGTGAGTGTGTTTGGAATCAAATTCGGGACCTCACCCTTGCCGGGAAGGTGCTGCACTGCTGAGCCAAGTCCCCGGCCCCTTCCTCATAACAATTGTGTACAATAGCAGCATAATTTACAACAGCCAAAGCTTGAAACAACCCAGGTGTACATTGATGGCTGAATGAATCAGCACAATGTGGTATTATGAGTACAGTGAAATATCATTCAGCCTTTAAAAAGGAGGAAATACTTCCCTGTGCTACAATATGAACAAGCTTTGTGGGCCTTCATTATGCTAAGTGAAAGAAGCCAGTCACAAGGACAGTGTAATTTCACTTAAATGTGACACCTACATCATTCAAAATCGCATAAAAGACATACAACAGGAAGTGGAGACAGATCTTTTGCAAAGGGGAAGGAAATCTAGAGCTGGAGGAAGGGGAGAAGAGAAGGGGAAGAAAAAGAATTACAATATGTGAGCTACACATGCCACTGAACTGTATACAGAAAATGCTTAAAATGGCATGTGTTATTATGTATACACTTTCATAATAAAAAATAAAATACCCCATAAGGGGAAAAAGCCAGAAAAATCACATTTCAAAATTGGTTTCATTAGGTCAATGACCCACCAGTTTCCTCTTTTTCCTGGAAACCTCCCTCCTAGTGCCCTCTTTCCCTCCTCTAATCTGGACGTGTTGCTCACCAGGGACCCAGTGGTTGCTCCCTTCCCAGCTCTACGTTGGAGCCGCAGCTTCCTTATCCCCTCCTTGATTTATTTGCTTGTTTTGAGGAATAATATTCTCTATGAAAGGATGCATGGATATTGAATCTTTTGAGTCTTTCCATGTTCTGTATGTCTTTATTTTTGCCTTTGTAGGTCAGTCCTCTGAAGAATAGTCAGAGCTCCAGGCTGTTTCCTGTGGGCTTCTGAGATAATATATTCTAGGTGTTCCACCGTGTTTGTGTTAACACACCTCGTCTCCATAGATGGCCTCTGTCTTTCAGGTTTTTCTAAATCTGATTTCTACCTTGAAGATTGTGTCTCTGTATTTTTATCGAATGAGCAAGACAATTGATGAATACCATCTCCTGATATTTTCTCCCCATGTCTACCCACTGTACTTGACCCTTGGTCCCTGCTATGCAGAGGAAATTGTTGGGATGCCAGAGATGTAACCTGACTGCATAAAAAGGAACCCAGTAAACAGCCCATAGTGTTAAATTTTCCCCGATTTTTAGTTTCATTTAAAATAGTGTTGGAGTTGGGGTCCTTGTTTATTTTCTTTAAAAATCAGTAGGTCTTACAGGAGCAAAACATCAACTAAATAAAAATCAAATTTAACTAAAAATTTTCTTTTTGAGCTGCTATGTGTTATCTTCATATTTTCATTTCAGTGTCTTCGAACTAACCAGAAACTAGTCGCTGTAGAGACCAGGTCCTGTCGTTTCATACCGCATGACACAGAGAGTTCAGAAAACACACTTCAGATTTCATCTCACTTTTTCTTATTAGTTTGCTTTGTTTTGTTTTCTTTGTGCCTTTGTATGTGTTCTCATCTAAGTGTTTTCAGTTTTGAAATAAATATTTAAGACCTAGATCTATATTTGGATCCATGCATAATCAACATTGCCTTCAGTTAAATCTATGTTTTGCAACAAATGGCAGAAATTGACCTTGATATTTTCCAGGAGGACAAATACATAAATACGAAAACAGAAAAGAAAATGCTGTACTAAGGTAGGAACTCACTCAGTACAGCTTCTGTAGTGAAATAAAGACAATTCACAAGGCCGGCACATTTGCAAAAAGTACAATATGTTATGTAATATCATAAAGAAGCATTACAATACGAACCTGAGTCTTTTTCTTGGTGATGACAATTTTAATGTTTCTAACATTTTATGAGCTTCAGTGGTTTTTGTTCACAAATGCTAGACATTCTGGAAAGACCCCAGGATGAATTTGTCATTTAAAATCTTGCTTTGTGTGCAAAGGAATAAAACTGACAGAGATTTTTTGTTTGTCTGTTTTCTAATGCAAAGATAGAGCCAATACTTGGTCTTCCTGACTAGCGGGTTAGTTTGTGGTTCATAATTCTTTACTTTTTTCTATCCTGTTATTTATTTATTTATTTAACCCTATCCTTTAATAAGCACAGGGAGAGGAAAAGGTAGGAAGTGACACAAGCACCAGATATAATAGTTAAACAGAGACACAGGCATGATGTAATACATTCTAGATTTTCCCCAGGAGCTTGTCCAAGGAACCCAGGCCCTTCTAGCAGCAGGCCAGCTCACCTCTGCCTCCTGCCATTTCCCGGAAGATTCACTTTGTTTTCATCTTCTTTAGCTGCCTCTGCCACTTTGTTCCAGGATTATTATTATTATTATTATTTTATTTTATTTTATTTTGTTATTGGGGAATGAACCCAGGGTTTTTGCCCTGAGGTATATCCCTGAACCTTTTTAACTTTTTAAAAAATTGAGACAGGGTCTCCAAATAAGTTGCCTGGGCTGGACTCTCAGCTTGTGATTCTCTTTTTTCAGCCTCCCAGAGTGCTGGGATTACAGGTGTGTTCCACCAGGCCTGGCTTATCCCTGGGTGTGTGCAACAGCCGCCTCCCTCTCCCCAAGGCTTAGCAGAGAGCGGACCTAGTATGGCAGCCATCCTGTTGTTTACTCTTCTAAATGCAGGTGCGTGTAGGGAGGAGGCAAATGAAGAGCCACAAGCCATCTCTGGATGTGATAAGCATAATCCTAGGGGTTTCTTGTCCACTGTCTCACTTTATCTTTCTGAATCACCATCTGAATCAGTCAGTGCTTACTAGAGAAGCAGATATAACACAAGATGTACAACTGTATGAGCAATTACAAGATTAGCTTAGCATGGTCACCCATAGAGTTGGACAAGGAAGTGTGCAGAGGGTGTCTGCACATTGGAGACTGAAGGTTTCAGTCCAAGGTCTGGAGCTCACTGCAGTGTTCTGTGCAAGTCCATATCTGGAGGCTGATGGGTCTGCAGTCAATGGCTGATGAATCTGTGTCAGAAAGCTAAAGGATCCAAGACAGAAGCCAAAGATTCTGGGCTAGAATCCAGGAGACAACATCCAAGCTGAAGGGGAGCGCTAGCTCCTCCCAAGAACAGAAACCTGTCCATCTTTCCTCATTGCCTTTTTTTGCTGTCTAGGTGACAAGCTGCCCTAGGGCAGATCCTCTATACCCTAGGGTGTAGAGGTGCTGAGATTCTAAACCTCTTAAGTTGACAAGTTCAGTCAACTGCTATACTGTCCTATAAGGCATTATTGTATGTTACATGAGGAAACTCTCTCTAAGAACTTCAACACCTATGTGTTTTACACTACCCAGTGTCCCTCTGGCCCAGGTTAGAGTTCAACAACTCTAACTACTGTTTTAAAATTAGTAGTTTCGGGCTTTCAGCTGAAATCTCTCTCGATTCTCTATTCCCCAACTTTGATTCCTGTTCTTCTACTATGCACCTCTGCTGCCCAGAGGCTATGAGCAAGAAGCACATGGCTTTACGTCTACAGAAGTTGCAGATGGCGTCTTTGGTGGAGCAGGTATAGACCTTGTTGGTCTCAGCTGGTGCCAGGGTGGAGATGGTGACATTTTTCTTTACCACATTTTAGGAATGTGACTCCCCTTACCACTTCCACCCTTCACTCCTTCCTCCCCACTCCAGGAGCTGGTGCCTGACACTCATCAAGTGGTTGAGTAAGAACCCTCAAGATTGGCACTGAATATGCCATTTTCATTAAAATGGAAACATGCACTTTGTGAAATGAACATGACTGGCAAAGAACATTTTCTGGCTATGAGCCCCAGTAACTGGAATTGCATATTTCTGCCAATAATCTCCACATGTTGAACGTAACCTAGTGAATATTTGTAGGCAGGGCTCATTATACAATTATGAGGCACAATTGCAAAATAATCTATCTCACTGCAGGTGAGTCTGAAGGACAGACAGGGTGCCCCAGCACCACTGCCCATTGCTCTGGGAGAGTCTTGCCTAAAGGCAATGAGTAAAACTGGAAACTGAGTCACAACAGCTCTGAGAGTATAGGGAGGTGCCTGGTGTCCTGACAATTGTGTTCACATTCAGGGTAGGGAGGCTGTTTCCCATGTCTGCACTAATATGCTGGGTGTCCTAAGCTTTTGAGAACCTGAGAGAACAGAGCCCCAGTGGGTCAGCTGCATCTACAGGCTCAGAGGAAAGAAAGATCTGCTTTAGGTAGCTGGGAGGCTATCCCAGAATATCACAGCCTGAGGAGCTAAATTAACAGAATTTTGCTTCTCACTTAAAGTGCCCGCCCATTCCTTTGGCGGCGCAGGACATCTTGTTGCCTCACAAGGTGCAGGGAGAAAGGGAGGAAGAAAGGGAGACAGGAAGGGCGGGGAAAGAAGGGAGTGAAAGGGAGAGAGAAGAGAGACAGAGAGACAGAGACAGATATCACTTGTCTCTTCTGTAGGGGTATTAATCCTATTATGAGGCTCCCCTCCAGTCTCATGATCTAATATCCCACCAAAAATTCCACCTCTGCGCATGATCACACTAAGCAGGCAGGATGGTGTTGGGAGGGTGATGCAGGACCCGGCTCAAGAAGTGACGGATGGCAGTGACAGCTGTAGCCCTGGAGACATGGTGAGAAATTGTCCAGTGCTGGGGGCCAGAGGCAAAGATGAGGACCTCCATGGCGTCAAAGGGAATTGGGGGCTGGAGAGAATATGGTCCTTAAAGGGGGGGTGAGGTATTTCTCACAACCACAGGAGTTGTTCTGAAACATCCAGAAAACATAACATTAATATGATTCTACTTTAAATCTCTGAAAAATAATTTTTTTTGGTCTGTTTTGAGAGAGCATCTTGCTATAGAGTTCAGGCTGGTCTTGAGCTCACTTTGTAGGCCAGGCTGGTCTCGAACTCACAACGGGTCCTCCTGCTTCGGCCTCCCAGTGCTGGGATTACAGGTCTGTGTCACCATGCCTGGCTTGAAGAATAAGGTTTGGAGCTACCAAAAAGAAGTACTGGCATAACATAGGTCCACCACCACTTAAATGGAAGACAATTGTTCCTGCTACCGCTTTCTGGTAGAGAAGGTCCAGGAATCTGTCAATTTTTTCTGTATTTTCCATCTTACTAGACTATAGTTTCTCCAAGTAGGTACTGATGATCTTCTGGATTTTGTAGGATCCATTGTGATTTCCCATTTTCATTCTTAACTGCTTGAAGTCGTGTTTTCCCTTTCCTCTTTCTGATGAGGTTGATAAACTAATGGCTTATCAATTTTATTTAATCTTTCAAAGAAACAACTTTTCAATTCATGGATGCTTTGTATTGTTTTCTTCATCTAAATTGAATGAATTTCTACTCTTATCTTCATAATTCCTCCCTTGTACATGCTTTGGGTTTGATTTGTTCTAGGTAAATGGATGGAATCTGAGACCATACTCATAAGTGAAATAAATCAGACCCACATGTGTAAACATCATATTATCTCCCTAGTGTGAAAAGCTGAAAGAGGAAATAAGATGCAAATTGTACAATAGATATTGGGAAATGGGAAGCAACTGTTTGAAAGAAGAGAGAAACTGATGGGGGAAGGAGAAATGAAGGAAGGGAAAAGTGTATATATATATATATACACACACACAAGATAGTGAAGATAGTTTACTGTTATACTGCTAGTTTTTCATAGTTCATAGAAAAGAAAGGTTTGTGCTGATACTGTTTGGTCAATATATCATCCCTCTGTCTTGTACTCTGAGTAATTATTTTGAAGTTAACAATATACAAGTATTACTTATTGTTACTCTTGCATTATCGTCTTTTTAAATTCTGGTACTTTTTCACTTTAAAATAAAAAGAATAAAAGAAATGTCCAGGCAATCTTTTAGAGTTTTAATTCCAGTCTGATTGTCTGAGTTGGTCATTTTGAACCCAAATGTACATGTGTGTAGTGTTTATCTTTGGGGATATGTTGAGGTTTTCCCTCTGGCAAACACTGGCTCAAGTGACCAAAAACATTATAATACTGAAAGTGCACATTTCCCATCCCTTCAGTTTCTGTCATCTCAGGTCTTTAGGGGAAACCTTACCCCATAATTGTCCTTTCCTACCCCAACTCTCCTGCATGTTGGGAACCCCTCATGTGGCATAAGTGTTTCTCCTTTTGGCCTGATCTCAGCTGCTGTGTGAGGTCTCCAGCTTATTTAATGTCTCTCTTGAGTACCTGGCTTTCCGAAAATGTTTTTGTATCAGCTTTTAGCTCAGATCTCCCCTTTAGGTCCTTCTCAGGTCATCAACACCTGTTTCAATCTGGAAACCCTGAGGCCAGTGATCCTGTTAGGGGCTACTGAGTCACACCCTCCCTCAGGGCCTCCTCTGCTGTTCACACTCTCCCAGCTTTTACCCAGACCCTGTTACATATGGAGTCTTACTTGGAAAAGAATACATGAAATTTTATTTCCTCAAGGGACATGCCTGTCTCTCCAGGGGCTTACCAAAACACCCCAAGGGTGTACAAATTTCCCTACGGCCTGTGGAAAGCGGGGTTCGAGATAGAAACCACCAGGACACATTTTAACTTTGCAGAAAAGTTGCTTGATCGGAAGACAGGTCAATAAACGTCAACAAACTGACATTATTCAAGGACCTAGCATCGTAGTAAAGAGGAAGTTTCAATGTTTCCTAACTTCAAAGACTCTGTGATTTGGCTCATCTGAGAAGACACATGGTAAAAGAGAGTCAACCGCGGAGTATGACGGACCTAGGTCAGCCTTCCCTGTTTGCTCCTGACACGTATCTTTAAGACTGTAACCACTGTAATCTCTACAGAGTCTTTCTTTTTGTTATTTTCTTCTGTTTCTCTGCTCTCTCATCCTAACTATCATTTCACTCCATAATACGAGTATTTCCACAAATTTTAAAAATCTCTTTCATATCGCTACCAAAATCTACTTGCTGTATAAAATTTACCTTAATTCTACTGTACTTCAATTCTACCTAGGTAAAATCGGAACAACAGTAAACATTTTCTTGTAAGTATTTTGTAACCATTAAGTGAGACCATCAGTGTGAAAAGCTTAGTCTTGGTAAGCGCTCAATAAATATTTGGTATTGTTGGAACATTAGAGTTACCAGTTCTCATATGACTTGCCCCTGGCATGATAATGGCAGTAGCACTCCTTTCCACAGATCACACCAGCTGACGCCATCCTGCGAGGACGTAGTTTGGACCAGCAGCTGAGATGGTGGGGCTTACTGATTCGGGCAGCTTTCTTCATCTCTGGCTGATGGCTATTGACTCAAAATCATGAAGGAAGAGAGGAGGAAGGATTCATTCCATGGCACAAGTGGTTGGGAGCCTGACCTCAGCATCAGGCATGGCGCCTTGTGGTCCCCTTCATCGCTGGTACGGTGTGTTGCCCCTGCAGTGTGAGGGTCTCACAGCCAACAAGTTTTCTTTCAGCAACTGTAAGACCAAATATTAATTTATATGTATGTAGATCTTTGGCATTTTCAGATTAATGTACATATATTTGCTTATCCTATTTTACAGGCAAGGACATTAATATGCAAAGAAGTGATTTGCTATGCTCCCCATAAAGAAGCTCAAGTAAAATACAGATATTTTAACAATCTGTACCCTAAAATATTGCTGTCTTTTGTGCAGTATCAGGTCCTGCTGGACACGGCTCCCTCCTCACAGCTGCTTTTATTTTTTCACCTTATATTTTCCTTTTCTTTGGGGTAAAGTTTCTTCATTTACTGACATGGATTATGGCAGATGGAGCAGTAATTTAAGAACTGATTACTTCTCCTCTACTGGTTTTTAGATGACAGAAAATATGTATTTAAAGGAAAACAGTGTGGGAATATATAATTTGCATTTGAAAGCTTCTTGTCCTTTTCAGATGTGAGGTAAGCACAGCCTGGAGTTAGATTTTCAGCTTCGGAAACTCTTTGTACTTCTTATTTGCTACTCATTTTTATAATGGACAATAGTGTACATCTTATGTTATTGATAAGAATTTAAATATTGACCAGTAACTGAAAAGTTTCGAAAAGAATATATGTTTACGTAGATACATATATAGATAGATACATATAGACATGCACATATAATGCATTTATAAACAAACTATATATACCTATAGAAAAATATAAATGGATCCAATAGGATGATATAACTCTAAATCTTTTTTGTGTGTTTTAGGCAAATGTTTCCTTTTCACAGCACTTCTGGACCTGACTTCTTTTATGTTTTAGAGAGCACTGCTATAGTCTCCTGCTCAGCATCATAATGTCTATCTGTAGGAAATTATTCTGATTGCTACCTGCAAAGCTCTGTGATTTCAGATTGTTTGAATTCACGGTGCTATTCAGATAACATTCAAAAATGCAAATATTCACAGTAGGAATGTCCACCAAAGTTACTTTCCCACATTATATTGAAGAAAAAAACAGAAGCAGAAGTATGATAAAAGTAAATTGGCATTAAGAGCCCAAACACTGTGGGGGCAGCGGCTGAAAGTCAAAATGGGGAAGTTAAGAGAGTGTTTTGTTGAGAGTTCCTTCAAATTAGTAGTATGACCTTGAATGCTTCAAACCCTGACTCTCATGTAAAATCAAACCAACAGAGGCTTTTCTGTGAGATTTTCGGATCCTACTTGGACCGTTTTTAGAGTACTCTGTAATGTTTATGATTAGAGTTTCCACCTCTTGATATTCTTTGAGCTGGGCTATTTTTAAGCATCTGCATAGAATTTTGCTTCCTCCTCGAGCTTCAAGACTCCTGATATCTGCATGTCAAAGTCAAGCTTCCAGCTGTTTAAATCCTAGGCAGGGGGTGGAATTGGTCCAATTACTAGAGGAGACAGAGCCTAAGGAGTTGATGTAGTTAAAGAGACAAAGAATGAGTGAAATAAACATTGACAGGAAAGACAGGACTCTTCATGTCTATCTGCGTGAGATAAAGCTCTGAGCAGAAGACCACCCTGCAGTGGGAGTTTTAGGGCTTGTGAAGGTAGTTTCTAAAGACTCAGTCTGTCCTCTTTTTGTTTGTCTATGAAAAAATAGAACATAGTGGCTCAACTATGGTACTACTGACATTTGGGGCCAAATACTCTGCTTTTCCTCTGTGTATTCACAGTGTTAGCATTCTGGACCTCTACCCAGTAGACGCCTGTAATACCCCCTAGTGTGACAAGTGAGAGTGTCTTTAGACATTGCCAAATGTCTACTTAGTCCTGGCATAAGGCCATTCAAATGAACTGTAGTTTGGTACACGTATTCATTAAGACAAATTTTTTCAAATCATTTATTCCCAAATACCTTTTTCTTTTTCTGTTAAAAGGGAAAGTGATAAAGCTTTACAATTGTATGTCCTCTAGTATTTACTACATTTTTAAATGGTTGAGTTGTCTGTATGAAGCAAAGTGATCACGTTATAAAGACTAACTGTTTTTAGTTGTGGTGGTGTTTTTTTTTTTTTTTTTTTTTTGGTATTGGGAATTGACCTCAGGACCTCACGCTTGCCAGGCAGGTGCTCATACCACTGAGCTATATCCCCAGCCCCAAGATTAACTATTTTTTAAAGGGTGTCTTTGCAGATTATCACAGGATTCTTGTTCCTGTTATTTTTCTCTTCATCCTATGCCAATTTCTCCAGAGCTTTCATAGATAAAAGGAATAGAAGTGGCTAGTGCCTCTGTCAAGTTGAAGATGTGGTGTTGCATTGTGTGGATGTTGCTAGAGAGAAGAATAAGAAAATAAAGGAAACAGTATGAGGAGTTACGATGTTAGACTAAATTCTAAACCAATACACAGAGAAAATGAAGAGATTGGTGATATAACAATAGTAGACATTTTAGGGGGAAGAGTGCTATGTACTCGGTATTTGTCCTGAAGAAAAAAACACGACGGAACTTAGATATGTATCCTAGACTCTGGACTGCTTAAGCAGGTATCTATGCTATAAGAGATAGATGTAGGTAACAGTGAAACTACATCTTGTTCTTTCTCATAACAAATGTGGTTTTGTGAGGAGAGAAGGTTCTCACGCATGCAGACTTGTGAAGTGACCCCGCGTGGGGAATTAGAGGGACGCTCAAAGAATTACTGTGGAATTAAGACACTCAATGCCAATATCCTGATTTCAAAGTCCTTTCTGTCCCACAACATATACCTTAAGCCTCGGTGTTATTTGTGTGATTCATGAAAAACACTGAATTTAAAGCTTTTTACATGCAAACTGTGCTTAGCTTTAGGGAATAAAATGGATGTTTACATGTCTGTTTTCAGAAATAATCAGGAGGGCTGCTCTAGTCTGCATCATTGCAGTTTCGTATTATGGTTTGTGTCCCAGAGTTAATAAGAATAAAGAGTTCCTTGGCTGTCGTCCTTCCTGGGGCAATGAGAGAAGAAGTGGCCAGGTTTGAGTGATCTTATATTCTGTAAATTGACCCATTTTTAATTTCAGCTGTTATTTGAGTTTTTAATACTATTACGTTGTCTTATTCATTAGTTTAATCTTCTGTGCCCTCACATACTTTCACAAGAAGGATTTAGGTATCTTTCTGCTTTCCAAAGGGTTCAGACAGCCAATTACACCTGGGAAACCTTTAGAAATATTACTTTTTGTTTAAGGAAATTAACAATGGATATTGTTACCTTCAAAGTAGTTGTTCAGATTACCGGATATAGTCATGCAAAATTGATCAAACAAGCATTAACTCTTCCTTTCAATAAACTGATAGAAACCAGTAGTATGATTATCTTAGCGATCTTACATATATTTTTTTCCTTCTTTCTTCCTTTTCTCCTTTCCCTATCCCACTTGTTCTTTCCTTTTGAGCAGTTTCTTTCCCTTTCACAATATCTATTGTGTCTTTCGAGTTTTGTTTACGCTTTCAGGTTCTTATACTAGAAAGACAATACAATGTTTACATATGCGGGTCTGATTTATTTCATTTATGACTATGGTCTCTAGTTGCAACCATTTACCTATAAAAGCCTTGAGTTTATCTTCCTTTGTAGCTGAGTAATACTCCATTGAATAAAAATACCACATCGTTTTTATCCATTCCTCAGCTAATGGGTATGTTTGGTAGGAGACAATGGGGCGTCTGTTTGGGTAAAGTCTCTCCTTGTCTATGAAGACTTTACAGATCCAATGTGTTATTTTAAATGTGACCATTCATTTAATTTCAACAACATCAGCACTTGAATTAACCAAAAACTGTGGATCTAGGGTATGTACTGTACTTTATAAAATAACACAACCTACTACTGAATCAAAATGGAACGTAGGTGATAAACTTTAAAAAACAGAAGTCTAATTCCCTTATGTACTTTGGCAGAGAAAATTGTCAAAGGACTTGGACTACCCTAGTCCCCATTTAAAACAAAACAAAGCAAAAATGCAGATGCAGAGACAAAATATATAACACCAAGAGAGATTAATTCTATATTTAATAATAGTCTCTTAAAAAAAAAACAACTTTGTGATATGCCTTGTATAACATGGATATGAAGAGATGTAAAAATTTTGGGAAATTTCTTCCTCAAGTTTAAAAAAAAGAAAGAGAAAGTACACATACTTGCCCTAAGAGTCTGTATTTTAAAAAGTACAGTTTTGAAATATATTATCCCTTTCTAATCTTCAAAATCTGAGAGTCGGTGTGTGAGTGCTGTTTGACACCAGGTTGAGACCACACAAACTCTGTGAACAGAACAGTGTCTGCTTGAAAATGTTGATTCAAGTCCTCATAAAGCTCAAGACTCTTTGAGATCATCAAGGTGTCTCATGCCTGGAGCCAGAAAGTGAATGTAAGAAGAATCAATAGATTCAATTTTCTTTAACCAAGTAAGTTTCTCATCAAGATGTTCTACATAATTTTTCCAGGCCTGTATAAAATGAACAAATAGGGCCACTTGTTTGAAAAGGATTGAGAACTTCAAGACAATGCCAACAGGTCATTAAACCTAAGGAGGAACTCTCTGAAGAGGAACTCTTTTCCCCTCCACTTCTCTAGTCTCTCCCTCTGGTTCTCTGTGAATGTCTTTCAGAACTAAACATTAATGACATAGTTCATCTTGTATTGATAAGCTATAAACCAGCCAAATATTTTGGCCAAAATCATATTTTATCCAATTCAGTTACCATCAATTGTGAAAAATGCAACTGTTTAATGAACTATTAAGAATGAAAACGTGCTGCCAGTTAAATATGATGCATCAAAAAAAAATATGATGCATCAGCCATTGTGAGATGAACAGCAACTCAGAGACAGCAAAATACAATAAAATGTTAAAGACATTAGAACTGATGAAATTGTGGATCTCAGTAAGGAGGTCTTTCAGTGCTGTGAGCTAGGGGCCGTTATCTCCTTGACACACAATTCCACAGACTCTTTGGTTAAGGTAGATGAAACACAGAAGGTTAAAGAAATGTGTTCAGATCACATATCCCCTTGGAGGAGAGCAGGGTTACTTGAGCCCAGGAGCCCAGGCTTTGTACCCGCTACCCCAGGCAGGCTGCCCTTTCACTCCTGAAGAATCTTTCTCTGGTAAGGAGCAATCCACTGTAAAGAAAGGAGAACATGACAGAAACCTAAGTGAGAAAAAGGACATGTGCCCACAAGTGCAAATGGTTTTTAAATTGTTTTTTGATGTATATTTAAATGATATTTTGAAGGCAATATTTTCCATGTGAAGTTTTATCAATTTATGCCTCATTTTTCATTAGTGTCAACAGCTTGACACTAATTAAAAATTAGTGTCTATATATATATATATATATTTATATGAAATTTCAAGCTGATGATTCATGTGTGCATAAACATGGGCATTTTATAATTTTTGAGTAGGATAGTTATTTATGCATAATAAACACTACAAAAATTTGATATGCAACCAATGCATGCACAAATGCATGTTGCTCTATACATAATGATGCTCATCAAAGTGAAAGGCAACTGGGTCAGTAAGACGCAGGGTCAAGTAAGACTGGTAAGTGCTGTTGTGTCTGCCTGTAAAGAGCTTTGAATGTGAGCAGTCTGAGGTTACAAAGGGACCCTTTAGAGACGTGTACCAGATATGAATTAATTCTCCCTCATTCAGGGCCACATCACCAACATACACACGAGCGCGCATGCGCGTGCACACTCACACGTGTGTGTGCACGCGCATGCGCGTTCACACTCACACGTGTGTGTGCACATACTGCTTTCCAAAGACTCCTTTTCATTCTTCTTATCTCGTAATTGCATTCATTGTGTGAATGAAAAAAGCAAAAACTTTAAGATTTACACTGAAATTGTGGTCTCTAAGACGTGGCTGTAACTTCAAAGAATGAAATCTCTGGAATGGTCTTTGTCTCTCCTTTCAATTCCATCCTGCTTTGGGAACAGAAGGACTGGGGATGGGGTGGGCAGTGAAGCAAAGGGAATTTATTTCTGTAGACTGGATGCTATAAGGAAAGATGGACTGCACTGCCCTGGGCAGCAGGGCCCGGTGGTCAGCTGCCTCTGCAATTCCAGTGGGAGAGTGGCGAGTGGCCACTGTGGTTTGTATCTGTATGCCAGCAACTAGTGCTCAGATGCCCAATCCAGGGTACTGGTGCCAAAGGAAAGCCAACATTAAGGCTGATCCTTCTGAAGAGGAAGGGTGAAAGGAAAACACATTCAGAGAAAAACTAATGGCATTGTGCTATTTAAGACTCAAGCAAACAAAAGCAAATTCAATTTCCATCCTTTTGGAGATAGTCTTTGGCCTGAAAGCCACAACAAGTAGATTTTCAAAATTCTTGGACAGTGGTAGATTAAATCAGATTTACAAGGGAATGATTAAGTAAGAAATGTGCTAGAAAATAAACTTTAGTTCTTAGCTTCCTCTTCTTCCTCCTCCTCTATTTCCCTTTGCTTTTCTTTCTCCTAGTGGAAGAAAAAAAAAAGAAATCTATTCTATTATTCCTTAATTTTCATCTTGCAGCTCATTATCTCAATCAGCACATTACAGTTGAGTGCACTGATTTCTGAGGAAAATTCCAGCAGGTTCCCAAAGCTGTTGATGAGCTGCAGTTAATCGCCACAGTTAGAATTTTCTGTCATTATCTGAAATGGATTATATGCATTTGATTGGCAGGAAGATTAAAGAAAGAAATCGCACACAAAAGTGATGTGATCGTATTCTTTCTCAGCTCTTGGGGCCTTGGGATGGGAAGAAAGAGGTCAGAGATCATGAAATAGTAACCACCCAAGACTAATTGAAGAACCATTTTGTTTGAGCCAAGGGGGATCCTAGAATATTAGTGTTCACTGAAGGAGAGAAGTTATGGGGTCCAGGGGCTTTGGAAAACAGGGTCTTCAGGTGAGAAAGTAGGGGCATCTGATCTACAAAGGGAAGTTTCTCTTCAGAAACACACTAGTCAGACATCATTAGTAGTGCCCTATGATTCTTCATGGGGACTGGAAGGAGACCTTGTGAACAGTGAACATAAAGTGCAGACTCTGCTGAGACGCAGCCAAGTGAAGACTGAGCTTACCTCTGGCTTCCTGTCTAAGTGCAGTCTCGCTCTGCCTTCTACACCCCCATCTGTGAAATGAAAGAAATAGAAACAATTTACCCCCTAGGGTTTCTTCATCATATAATGGATACAAAGGGTTGGGAAGGGACAAATGGAGCAATCTGAGGGCATTTAGGGCCAGAGTTAAGATCAGATGGTAGAGAATTAAAACATACGAGGCTTGAAATAAAGGGATGCAAACACCTGCACTTATATAACCCCTACTCCCAGAGAAGGGGAGAAAATATGAGAGAGAAAGTTAAGCTGGCCATGGGAGGCTGAGGTAAGAGGGTTGCAAGTGGGTACCTCACCTGGGCAATTTAGCAACTTAGCGATAGCATCTCAAAATAAAAGTGGGTGGGAGGTGTGAAGGCTCAGCGTGAAGGCCTTGGGTTCAATTTCCAGTATCACTGATCCAAAGGAAAGGAAGAGAAGAGAACAGAAGAGAAAAAGAGGAGAGGAAAAGAGAAAACCTGAAAGCAGATCCAAGTTCACGACATGCTTCAGAGGTGTGATATGACAAAGAGAGATCTAAAGCTCTTTACAGGCCAATGTCAGTGCGCACTGAGACCTGAAGGAGTGGCTGCGGGTAATAAACTAAGTTAGAAACACATGTTGTCTGCCTGTGAACACAAGGTGACACGAACAGAAAGGGAAAGTAGGAGGAAGTAAGGGTAATGAAGGTGGAATATACAGAACATATGCAAATTCATTTTAAAAATCCCACCTGGTTCAGAAAAATAAAAGAAAACAAAAACTAAAACAAAACAGACAAAAAGTACTCCTCCCTCCTCTCCCCAACCAAACAGACTGTCTGCATTACACAGACATTTAAGCTGAGATGGTTATCTGGTAGCATCTAGCATTTCCGTCTTAATCAGCAGTTTGTTTGTTTGTTTTTTAATTTGGTCTTAGAATATATAGGATGCCACTCTGGGGATAACTAAGTAAAAGGAAGTGAGTCACGGATTGGAACCATCCTCTCTGTCTGCACTGGAAAGAAGAACAAAACCACATGTTTTCTCACTGTCACTGCAGCCGGTAACATAAAGCTTTGATGGTTATATTTGGGAAAGGAAGCAGAGGAGGGACCGCCAATGCCACCCCAGTCCCTGCTGCTCTGATGGAGTGAGCAGTGTTCTTTGTATTCTATGCAAACCAAAGGAACCAACCCTGCCCTTCTCTGCCTGTGACTGCACCTTAGTTCCACAATGCTCAGAGATGGCACATGGGAGCAAAGCATAATGAATTACCAATTTGAAAGCCAACCAAGAGCAACTGTATTTTCAAGGCAATATGAATGAAAAATAAGCTTTTGGAATCCTGGCCAATGACTGATGTACACATTCTATACATTTCAGCATCTGATTATATAATCAAGGCAAAAGCAAATGAAACCTAAATTACCAGTGTCCATCCTAGTCCTCTATCCAGAAATGCCTCCCCTACACTATCTTCTGTGGAATTTCAAAGCTCTAGGGACGCTCAGCCACATAGGATAATTTGTGGCTTCCAGGAAGGCATCAGCCTTGTTCAAACTACACAGGCACCAGTTATTGAATATTTTTACTTGAAACTCAAGAAGACACAGCAGAAAGTAAAAGAACCACACCCTCACTTCCTGCCACCTTGCCTCCTCTGCTCTGATAATTCCGCATTCCAGAGTACGCCCCGCAGGTAGGCACGTCCTGGGCCAGATGGGCAAGTACTCCCACACCTTGGTGCTCTTCGTGTGTTTTACTTCTCGCAGTCTCTGATCCTGAAGGAAGAAAACTTTCCAGCAATGAGGCCTTGGATTAGAAGTATCAGAAATGGAAAAATGTCCTGTCTACATCTCATCTCAGCGGAAAGTGAAAGCAGAGAAAGCTGGGTAGCTGGAGAAGCCACCAACTCTTGCCTCAGCCTCCCATGCCCAGTGGTGGTGCTCACTCTTTCCTTCTCCTTGGGGTATATGTCACCCTTCCATGAGGAGCTCGGGCGCTGGGCCTGGAAAAGTAGGTTTTGGACCCATCTTAGTACCTGTCACCAAAGTCTCACATCCTCCATGACGTATGGACATTTTAAAACCTGCAATAAAAGGGCTGTCTGTAAGCTCAAAGGGGTAAGTGGAAAATTTAGGGGGACTTTCAAACTCCTCACACTGAAGGAGAAAGGGACACACAGTCCTTCCTTTTTAGTTTGAGAAAGAAAGGACCATTTCCTAGGAAAATGACACTAATCTTCCTGTTGGCCATTTGCTATATGTCCCAGCTGCCCCACCTGCCTCACTATTTTTCTGTGAAATATAAGTGAATTCAGTTTTCCCTGGAAATGAGTCCTCATGGGTTGAATTTTATGTTTCTTGTTTGAAATAAATGAGTTAAAATAAATATTTTTGTAAGCTCTGAATCCTTGAATCGGGCAAAGCTGTTTATAAACAGATGTTGACATAGTTGATGACACACAACTCAAAAAACAAGCCTTCCTTCAGCTTAGTCCCCTGAAATAGTATTTGTAAATGGTGAATTTGTGTGTAAAGGAACAATTTCCTGTAAATCAATGTACCTTACTTTTGATTTCAGTTTAATACCAAAAAAACCTCAAACAACAACCACAAAAAAAAAAAAAAATCCCTGTCCTTGGAGAACAAATGGCATACAAATTACTTATGATCTTCATAGGAAAAGCCCTTATGTCACAGGGTGATTTACCTAGTATTTTTCAGTAATGTTCCAACTAAACTAATACAGCAGAATAAATCAAGGATACCTGTATGATAATAAACAGATGGAGTGTGATTGAGCGTTTCCATTGTAGGATGTATCCTAACCAGCAAATAAAAACAGATGTTTTTAATAATAACATTGCCATGAAATGGCTTGGTGGTTTTCGTTTGGCCCTTCTCAGAGCTATTTTAGTTATTAAGAAGAAGAAAAATAAACAAGGGCCACTGACAAAGACTGAAGGCGAACATGACAGGGTCAATCTACAGAAAATCCTTGTTCAGTGTCAGCCATACTGCCAGAAGCAGGAAGCTGAAGTTACTGTGACTTTTCAGCTATGTTGACATCAATTTTTGGATCCCTTTGAGAGAGTATTTGGAAAATTGTTGTATGATTGTGCCCCTTTTGTTAAAGAGAATATGAGTAGAAAACCATTTTCTTGCTAATGGCTTCTTGTACTTTCAGAAAGCAAATTCTCCTCTCCATAAAATTTAGGCGTTAGACAAAAACATTGTTGTTCCTTGCCTCTTGGGAATATCTGGGTGAATTGAGAGGGGAAAGGAATTCAGTAAAGATTTTTTCGCTTTTTGGCTCTACTGAGGACTGAACTGTAGACCTTTATACTGAACGACATGTTCAGCCATGCCCCCTAACCCTGCATTTAAACTCTTCATTTTGAGAGAGGGTCTTATTAAGTTGCTAAATTACCCAGGCTGAGCTCAAACTGATCATCCTGCCTTCAGCTCCCAGAGTGCTAGAGTCACAGGAGTGAGCCCCATGACATGCTGCAAAGGCAATGTTTTGACTTTACAGTTTTCAGTTACATTGTAGGGGCTGCAAGGGGTTTTGCTTAGTTCTGAGGGGGATGGAGAGCAGTAGAGGTCTTGGGGTCCGCTCAGGGAGAGGATAACTAGGTGGAACCTTGGATAACTAGGTGCACTGGTGCTTTCTGTTCACAAGCAGAAAAGAGGACATGATCAGCAGGGAAAGTCAAGGCACTGGTCCTTACTTCCATGTGCTGTCCTCCAGAAGAACTGGCAGGGAGGTCATTTCCTGAGAATTTTATATGCTAAGAGGCACCTTTCTCTAGTAATGTAAATACAATGACAATTTAAAGTAGAATTTTGAAACTTGTTTAATATCGTACGTTAGCCAAAAATCTTACTTCATAACTATTTATGTTACATTTGGTGAATTATTTTATTTGGTCCTCATTTTTGCCTCCAGTGAAGTCATGACAGTATTTTCTGCCCTAAATAACCTCAAATGGGTTTTTATGAAAATAAATATGATCATGTACATAAATTATTTTTCTTCTTTTATTAAAATAAATGGATGGAAAAATAATAAAATAAAATAAATGGAGTATACTTTAACAGTATTACTATATTTATTTTCAATAACATCAATCCCAAAACAGTCATGTTTATAGTACTTTTCCTTTTATCCCTATAGCACTGTACAGCTTATAAACTCAATGGATATTTACAAAAGTACTAAAACTTAGACCATGTATATATTAACTTTTTTTCCATTTCACAAAGTACTGACAGACCAAAAGAGCTAAATGATTTATTTGGGGTCATACTGTCTGGGAAAGGTGACTTAAAATTCATAATTTATGTTAATTGTCAACATGTCTTTCACTACTGTTAGGTGCCAGTTTTACCAGATTACTGAATTTGCCTATATTTCCTGAAAAAAGTTGGTAAAAAAAGCTTAATATTTTGTTTTCCAAGCATGAAACGCTAATGCAGAAGTAGCAGTCTGTTAGGCTGTGTGTCTAGGTGTGAAGGATTTGACATGGTAAAATGCAACCTCGCCACCTTATAAACAAATTGACTTAATAGGGAATTTCTATTCCCAAATTTATCATGGAAAGAAGTATTAATATTTAGATATTTCATCTGTATAGGCTTTACTGAACTTTTTCCTAGCTTACCCTTTCACAATTAATTCTTCAGAGACTTTGGTACGAGATAGTCTGCTATTCTGATAGAATATCAAGTGTGGTCCCAGAATAGACCCCTATTCAATTGCTCAGAGGCAGTCTGAATCCTTTCCCTAGGGGTCATGGACAGAGGGCAGACTCAGGTTTCTTTAATGGACGGACCTGTAATATATGCACGTGCAGGAGCATGGATATTATCACATGAATTCCAGAATTTTGGAATGGAAGACAGAGAGAGAGAGATCAATAGTAAGATGCCGTATGTATATGTACCAATTCCTCAAAATGAAAATAATTGCTGTGTATTGAAAACATATACTACTAAGAAAAAAATGTCATAATTCCTGCTCCCCTGCCGTCTCAGGGACTTGAGGTGTCCTGTCCTTGGGATCTGGGATACAGCCCTGAAGTGTTATTGACATATGAATTTGCATTCAGTATTCTTAAAATTACCTCTCAATCCCACTGCAACCTTGTTCAGTCAGGCCTTCTCAGGCACAGTTTATACTCAACTTCTAATTTATGCCCTGTGTTATGAACACAGAGAAGCACTGATGTAATTATGTGGAGGACAGAGTGGAATTTAAAAGGAGGAAATGTGGTCTGGTGGTCAGAGTGACAGACTAAATGGCAGGAGCTTTGTTTCTGCTTCTGACATGGCCATTGACTCTGGCCGCTTGCTTGTCTCTGTTGCCACCCCTAGAACTCCAGAGATGAATCAGTCCCCCCTTGAGCTGAACGTTGCCGCTGATACCGAGCCACCTCTGATAGCAGAGGATGCCCTGAAAGGCAAGAAAGCACAGACGCATGGAGAGTGAAGACTCGTTTCGGTTGCCTTGCTCCTCTTCCTTCCTACAAAACAGAGGGCCACATCTAAGTCAGGCTTGATAGTTCCAAGTGTGATCATGTGTACCAAAGCCAATCTATGTCTTTTTACTTCATGATGTAGTTACCAACTTAACACAGAGAGAAAAACACAGAAATGAGTTGTGAAATGATAGTTTTTTCTGTGTCTCTGATTGTTGCTGATTGTTGTACTTCATGCATTCTTCCCTTCGGCTTTCCCAGAACAGTCATTTGTTTTCTAAAACTGCGATATAGTAGCACGCTTCAGTCCAAACTCCTCCGCGCTTTCCTTCAGGACTTTCTCATTGATTCACAAAATTTTGGATGTTCCCATTTATAGTTGGTATTATTGTCTCCATGTAGAGAATCCTCCCCATAATTAAATGCTCAGGCGAAGATTAAGCAAAACATATATAGGGTGTATGTGCTGAAAGTTATCGAATGCTGATAAAAGAAATTTTAAAAAACTAAACTAAGGTAGAGACATACTGTGTTCTCAGATCAGAGATTTTAATATAGTAAAGACACTGGTTCTTCCTAAATTGATCTATATATAGATCCTTTCAAAACACCAGGAAAGGTTTTTGTAGACATAGACAATTATTAATGAAAGATGCAAACCTTAGAATAGTTAAAATAATCCTGACAAAGAAAAATAAAGAGGACTCATTCTGCTTAACACTAAAGCTTAACAAGAGCTATATTAAGCAAGAAGACCTGGTTGTGCAGAAGGACAGATGTACACACCAGTGTAACAGAAGAGAGAACCCAGAAACAGATCTAAACAAACATGCCCTTTTTTATTTTTTAGAAGAAATTTTTTAAAAAATCAATTTGATGGAGGATAGCTTTTTTAACAAATCACACTGGAGCAACTGGAATCTACAGGTAAAAAAAGTTGAACCTCACCCTAAATCTTGTGTCTCATTAAAAAGTAAACAACTCAGTGGATCACTGATTTAAAAATAAAATGTAAAATTATAAAACTACTAGAAAAAAGGAGAAAAACTCTAGGTTCTAAAACTAGACAAATATTTCTTAGATTTGATGCCCAAAATATGATCCATAAAAGGAAAATTAATAAGTTGGACTTCACAAAAGAACAAAATTTTGTTCTATAAAACCCCTGCTGACAAGGTGAAAACACAAGTTACCCACTAAGAAAAAATTTGCAAATCACACATTTGAAAAACTGAACAGTTTCTAGATGGTATA
This sequence comes from Dinomys branickii, assembly GCA_004027595.1. NCBI lineage: Eukaryota > Metazoa > Chordata > Mammalia > Rodentia > Dinomyidae > Dinomys > Dinomys branickii. The sequence continues at coordinate 12,954 of PVLD010016573.1, read as the reverse complement.
AAGTACTCTCAAATCTTAAAAGTTAAAAGCCAAAAACTCAGTTACAGAATAGGCAAGAAACATTCCACTGCAGGGGATTTACTGACAAGCATACCTGTGAAAAGATACTTAGCATTATTCACTATTAAGGAAATGAAAAATAAAAATAAATGAAAAATAAATTTTTAAAATATATCACTGCACTATCAGAATGTCTGACAAAATAATAGTGACAAAACCAAATGACAAAATTTTGACTGAATTGCTCATTTATTTTTGGAAGGACTATGCAACCAGTCTGGAAAATACTCTGGCAGATAAATGAAATATTCAATTACTATAAAACCCAACAATTGTGTTTCTTGGCATTCATCCCCCCAAAAGAGAAATTTATATTCACACCAAAACCTGTATATGAATGTCTAAAACAGCCTTAGTCATAATAAGACAGAAGCAGGAGTAACCCAAATATTTCCCTTTAGGTGATTGTTAAGTATAGTGTAGTAGTATACCCATGTCATGAAATATTATTTATTGATTTTTTGTCATTTTTGGAGACAAGGTCTCACTATGCAGTTCAGGCTGGTTTTGAACTCACTCTGTAGCCTAGGCTGGCCTTGAACTCACAGTGATCTTCCTGCCTCAGCTTCTCAAGTGCTGGGCTGTAGACATGCACCACTATGCCTGGCTCAAAATACTATTTAGCAATAACAAGAAATGGTCTATTGATTCACACATTTAGAAGAATTCCAAAGAAATTGCACTGAGGGAAAAAAGCCAGTGTCCCTAAAGTTTACATACTGTACCAGCTTTGTATGCTCCTCAATCACTACAGATTTAGTGGCCTAAGTAATACAAATTTAGTATTTTACAGTTCAGGAGGTCAGAAGCCAAAATCAGTCACTAAGATCTTACAGTGTCAAGGTATTGGCAGAGTTCTTTCTAGAGTGTTCTTGGGGACAATCTATTCTGTGGCTTTGCAGTTGCCAGAGGATGCCAACATTCCTTGGCTTCTGGTATCTTCCTAGTATCCCTCCAAACACTGCTTCCATCATCATGTCTTCATTTTTACATCTTTCACCTTCTTTCTCCCGCCTTATCAAGACATTTGTGATTCTATTGAACCCGCCCAAATAATCTTGGATACATTTTTCCATTCCAGATCCCTAATTACATCTGTGAACTATGTTGTACCATATGGGGTGATGCATTCAGAGGACCTGGGAATCAAGATATGGATATCTCTATTGGACCGACCTATGCTGCTTAATTACATTTATATAACACGATAGAAATAACAACACTGTGGAAACGTAGAGCAGATTACCAGTTGTCAAGATGAGAAGAGGAGCAAGATAGGTGTGGCTCGGACAGGTCAGCACAAGGGACCCTTGCAGTGATGGAGCTGCTCTGTACCTTAATCGTGGTGGTGCACACACAAACCTACATGGAGATGAAATGGCATATAACTAATTATATGCTCACAACACAAATGAACATAAATAAAAGTGGAAAAATTTGAACAAGTGGGTTGTTTTAATGCTACTATCCTGGTTGAGATATTGTCCTATGATTTTGCAAGATGTCATTATCTAGGAAAACTGGGTAAAGGCTACTGGGATTTATTTGCATCATTTCTTACATCTGCAAATTCATCTATGTTTATCTCAAAGTAGAAATTTTTTTTAAAAAACAACATATAAAACAGAAGGCCATAAATATTGCTTTATAAATATAATGATATTTTAGATTAGTGGGTCCTAACTCTCCCTAGTAGTCAGAATTATTGGTGGGTGTGGCTTTAAGAACCACTCCATATGACTCCCTGTTAGATCTATTTTCTTTTGTTTCATTATTGGTACCAGGGATCAAACTCAGGACCTTGTGCTTGCCAGGCCGGTGTTTATTCCACTGAGCTATATCCCCAGCCCCTAAGTGAAAGACTTTGCTTTGATTTGTTCATTTGTTTGTTTTTGTGGTACTGGGGATTGAACTCAGGACCTTGTGCTTCCCAGGCAGACGCTTACACCACTGAGCTATATCCCCAGACCTTAGATCTATTTGATTAAATTCTGTGACATAGAGTCTGGGGATCTTGCTCTTTGACACTGCCCAAGTGATTTATTAGTGATGAGGTCTAGAAACCACTGTATATTCTGTACTACTTTCCCTTAGTTTCACCGTAGTACATTTTTCCTGGCAATATTTGTTAGGCAATTAAGTAGAGAACTAACAGATTCCGTGATCTTAATCTACGGTGATGTGCGAGACTCAGGGTATCTAATATGTGTTAATATTTTTATATTTATTATATTAATATTATTTACTTTCAGTATGGTATAGCTAGAGTTCTTGAGAAGGGAGACACTCCTAATCTACTGGGCTGTTACCTGAGAAAAATTGTAACAGTGTTTGGGTGAGATCCAGTAGAAATGTATGTCTCTTGAAAGGCAGCCTAAAAATATTGTAGAGCTCTCTGGGTTTTTTTGTTTTGTTTTGTTTGTTTGTTTGTTTGTTTGTTTTTGTCTTTTTGAGGCAGGGTCTCACTATGCAGTTCAGGCTGGCCTTGAGCTCACTTTGTAGCTCAGGCTGGTCTCAAACTTGCAACAATCCTCTTGCCTCAGCCTCCCAAATGCTGGGATTACAGGTGCGCTCCACCACACCCAGTGCTATGTTGCACATCTCTAGTGGAAGAGAATGTATTGAATGGAAAAGAGCAAACTTTACAGAGGATGAGAAGACCCTTTGCCAGTTAGTGACTGTCTATGACTGGGAAGGTAGCTCAGCCCTTCTGTTTCCTGGCCCTCGGAAGTGAAGGAGTGCGTAGCTTTCCACTACCATAACAAAATGCCTGAAATAATCCACTTACAAACATACTACATGTTCGGCTCACAGTTTTGGAGGTTTCAGTCCATGATTGATTGATGCTATTGTTTTGGGGATGTGGGCAGGCAGCATTTTGTGGTATGGACACATGGAGGAGAAAAACTGCTTACCTCATGGGCAGGTAAGAAGAGAGAAAAAGAAGAGGCCAGGGTTCCACAGTTGTATCTCTGTGGACCAAAGACTACTAGGCCCCACCTCTTAAAGATTCCACCACTTCCCAGGAGCCCCATTCAAGGGCCAAGATTTAACATATGGACCTTTATGAGGCATTCAAGATCCAAACCATAGCAAGGAGAAATCAGTTTTCCCAGGTGGACACCAAGTGTGGAGACTGGGAATCGTAGAGAGAGGTCAGCTTTGGGACTAGTCTGATAGCTCCTGGCTCTCGTCCCTATTACTGAGCCCAAACTTTAGGAACAGACATGTGCCTGATTTTGCCCAGTAATTTTCTGCCTCCATGCTATGCCATGTATCTCCTTTTAATTTCTTAGCCCCCTTATTTAAAGCAAATTATTGTCTGAAAGGCTACAGATACCCAACTTCTCAACCCTTGAAATATAATCCTTAATGACTGGCAGCTTTTCAGTGTCTCTTCACATAACTACCTCAATCAAATCTTTCAGGCATGGAGAGTGTGAGACATGTGGTACACCGCACATGGGCACACCCTTGTTATAATACACTAGGATGGCATAGTGAACCATTAATCAGCTAGCTAACAAGAGGTAAAGAATTTAGTGTTTTCTGGAAATGCCTACAATTTCCTACAGGTGAGCAATTCATACAATGCTATACTTAAAATTCCGATGACTATTCTCCTCAGGAGCTTATTAAGCATTTTGGGCACTATGCCAATCTTACCTTTCCATGCCTGCCCTTTCATTTCAAAGGAATAAAGGCCCAAATATTTTCTCTCCAGTTTATTGTTAGCTTTTCTTTTCCTGGATCAAAGTCTTTCCTTTCACCTAAGAAGCTCAACTCAATGCTGTTACCCTAGTCTTGCTTTCATGATGGATATCCGTACTCAGTCTCTTGGGCATGAAAGAATATTTAATCAAATAACTTGTCTGTGATCTGAATCACTGGTGAACACAGGACTGTGTCCAATCCACCTGGCCTTCTTACTGTAGGGTTAATGTGCTGAATAAGGCTGGAGATCCTGTGACAATAATCAGATTTACCACAAACACTATAATTTATTCCTCCCTGGAGACTTAAAACAGGTCCAGTATTCTGTTGCTCTGGATGTTGATTCTATGACAGTTATAGAGGGAAAACATTAAATGGGTTCTAGGTGACATCTCAAAAGCTTAGCTAGTTTTCACCCCATGGTCTGTATTTCTAGTAAATCCTAGAGTTTAGTGCTACCGGCACTGCCAAGAGCTATTCTTTCATGTTATTTCCTGATTGTGGCTGTATTTTTCATTCTGCAGAGTTTTCCCTTTCAGATTCTTTTCAGAATGCCTTCTGTACTTCGGAACAATCCGTGAGAGATGTCAGCCGCACCACTTTTGAATGTATAGACTATCATCCTTTGCATATAAAAGTTCTCAAGGTGCATAAGGTTATGAGCTAGCAAGGTATGCATTTGAAAACTGATCATGGCATTTCTTTGGGACTGTCACTCCATATAGAGCCAACCAGACATCAGCGCACAAGTCATGCAGAGCCAGACCAGAGCGTGGGCACCCTGGAACCCACCACACCGGGCCTGCTTTCCCCAGACTGTCTCACACCGCTGCTTGTACATACGCGTAGCACTTTCCCACTACTCCTTTAGTCTTACATATTTTATCTTCACCTATGCCCATTTACCAACATAAATTGCATGCCTTAACTCCAAACGTCAGCTGCTTTTTATGACTAATACCAAATTCAAGTTGCTTTTCCTCATCCATCCAGTGAGAAGTTTTTGAATACTTAGTACACGTCAGTTGGTAGGCGAGGCTTGCGGGATCCATTGGTGTCTAAATAAATATGCATGCTGACTTCTGGGGTTCACAGTCCATTGAGGGAGGCAGGTAATAAATTGCAAGCAAAACAAATGAGTAAGAAAGGACAAGCAATGAGAGAGAATGACAGGAAGAACCACCTGCAGGGGGTTGTGACGTGTCAGCTATAGCCAGAAACATGAGAAGTCAGGTGTCCTCGGAATCAGTGGAGTTAGAGCACGAGCCATGATTCGCCACAGGCACCAAACTCATTCTGGCTGTGTATAAAGAACACATGGGAATAAGACAGGGCTTGAAGTGTAGGTGGCTATGGAGGTCCCCCAGAGGGAAAGTGATGGGTGACAGTGGTGGCTGTGAAAAGGAAGAGAAGTGACACATTTGGGCTGGATAGAAAATGTGAGGGACAAGGAGCAGCCAAGGTTGGCTCATTCCCAGGATTCAGTCTTGAAAATTGGGAATAAAACATTTCCAGTGAATTTAGGACCCAGCTCTCTCTTCCTAGCCAGGTGTCAATCACCTCACAAGAGATCAGAAAATTTATGTTGCTTTTCTGTTTTCTTAAAAGACTTACATACTATTTTGTATACCACTTCCTTGGCAGTAACTTATAAACTCTCCTGTGCCATCTTTCCCACTAGTTTTGAAATAAAAGGTACTAGAAGACACACCACAGAAACACTAAAATTGTACAGTTTACCTTTCTGAGAAGTTGCTGGCATAGCTTTTTGAGGGAGTAAGATTTTCCTTTTGTGATGGTTACAGCATAATAACAGAAAGGAAACACCATCTAAAATTTCTTTTCACAATTTTAATGTCATCTAATATTCTACTCTTCATTAAATATGTACTTACTGCCTCAGATCATATTGGTATTAATGTTGGGCACATTTCCAAAGGTTTAGGGCAGGTATTTTCATGACTCTTGCCCATGCTCCTGGACCAAATAATAAACAACAGAGATGCACAGTTGAGAAATGCTGTGGCCAAGCTGGAACAGTGTGTCTAGGTTATACTTATGCGTAACGTTTTGACTTGCCTGGGCTACACTGAGTAAATGGGAATTGCCTTGGGCTACACGTAAAATACATAATATAGTTAATGCCTATAAGCAACAAAATTTCCATTTTCTATTGTTTTTATTACAACAATACATAAAAAGAGAGCAAGCAGCCCACGGGTCACAGGGAGGACATGGCAGATTTCGAATACGTACTCCAACTGGCAAGAGATTTGGTGGGTAGATGAAATGTTACCACAGTCAGGCTTACTCGCGCAGCCAGTGAGAGACACGGAGCAATTTGAACTTCCCTGCAGCAGCTTGGGATTAGGAAAAAAGATAAATGGATAAAGGAGGAAGCAGAAAAAATGTTGTTCCTCAACATGTGTGACACAGATTGTTCTGCTGAAGACCTTGGAGCAGACCTGTGCACTCCCGTACCGTGCATGGGCTCAGAGAGTGTTTTAATTGAGGTCTGATTGGAGATCAGTCCTGGGCCCAGGGCATTTGAGCAGAAACATTCAGAAAGACCATGGCTAATACGCTGGTGGGGTAGAAATGGTTACACTCACCTGGAGAGATGGAAGAAAGTCTCAGCTGTTCATTATTAATATTCACAGGAAAAATCTTTTACTAAGAAAAATTCTGGGCTGGAGGTGAAGCTCAGTGATAGAACCCTTTTCTAGCATGCATGAGACTCTGAGTTTGATCCCTAGCACTGCCAAAAAGAAGAAAGAAAAGACTGTCTTCATATAAATGCTTCTGAAGTACAAACATGTTCCAAAAGTTGTGAAATCAACTTAGTAGTTAAACATTCTGCTGTGACTAAAATAGCACAACAAACACAGTTTATTCAGTTTTTCCACTCTGGAAACAAGAAACACGGAATCAATTCAACCCATAATTTACGCCCATGATGCCAGACTGTTACTGCACTAGAGTGGTCTGAATGACGGGCGCTGCTGCCAGTCATGTCACCCATTTAGAAAGGGGACAGTCGGGGGAAAGACCGTGTCTAAATTGCTGCAGCTGAATCAACTGACTGAGCAGCTTGGTGAACTCAATTAGCTGTGGCGTGGCTCTCTGAGGAAGCCACGCAGATGGGGCTGTTCGGCTCTGCCATTCATCTGGTGCTGACTTATGATTAACCAATTACAGTGGTTGGGTTTTGCTGCCATTTTCAGTTCTCCTCCGGATAGACATAGGCTCCTTTATTTTGCAAGTCCCAAAGCGAAAGTAGAAATTGCCAGTCAAAGACTATCACTGGAAGATGTGGAACTGTAACAGAAAAGAAACCCCGCTCCAGACAGCATATTTCCTTTCCTCAGCTGCCCAGGTTCCCATTCCAGTTCCGGTTGTTCCTGCTCTTAGAAACACTGGTCACTATGATGCATATTATATAAACCAATCTCCAATTGGTAAGCCATTCTGCTTCTGTGCTTCCTGCTTGCTTATCCCATATAAGCCCTGGACCACCAGAGATCAGGGCCTGATATTCTGGGAATGATCCTGATCAGTGCCCGTGAATGTAAATAAATCTGCCTCCAAATCCTGGGAGCTATTTTAGCATTTCTGCTTGCTCTTACCGAACAAGGAAGAGGCAAGGAAACATTGCCTAGTGGTGGCGACATGGAAGAAAATCTGGAACTAAATACTATCCTCCTTCAGTGATAGGAGTTTATTGTGCTTTACTCTTTGAAAGAAACACACTGCTGTTTTCTTTTTACTTTTCAGTGCTGTGCTTAGCCTTCAAGTCCCCACCTTACCTATCCTTAGTAACGTTTGTACTGGCTGGTTTCCTTCATTTATCTAAACAAAGTCAAAGCAGTAGGAAAACCTTCCAGAGTTAATTTTATAACAATAAAACCAATTACAACAGCAAAATTACTTTTTGCTGATTTACTTGCGAGAATTCTGTAAATATTTTAAGATTTAAAAAGTCATCACTATAATTTAGCTTCTTATTCCTTTCAAGGATATTTTTAAATTTATAGGAATTTTCTTGGCAAAATAACCAAACATTGATCACCTATATAATATTTTAAAGTGTAAAAGGAAATGTTTCCGCCTTCCTCATGGGCTGTTCACACACGACAGTGTCAGGGCCGCTCAGATCGAGCTTCTGTGTGCCTTTCCTGTCCTGGTGAGTCTCCCATTCTGATGATCCTTTTACTTCTCACAGCAGCCAGAAATCATGGGTAGTATTTGATCTCTTGCTGGTTGCACATAGCCTGAAGGTTGATGGATATTGTCCCAGGGTCTTAGAGTATTTAATATGTGTATGGAACCTGAGGTCAATCTGATGTTTGCTTCTTGAGGGTTTAGTGTGTGTGTGTGTGTGTGTGTGTGTGTGTGTGTGTGTGTGCTTCATCTGTCTAGATCATTCTAATACTGTTTCTTTGAATAGTAATTTTGGTGATGTTACAAGAGCAAGTTAAGCTCATTATTTACGGTGACTGCCATGTAGCGGAAATATTTTTCCACTTGTATATATTCTTTTCAGTTGAGGAAGAGATAGTAGATCAATATCTGTATTTTTTAAAGGACACATTTTTATCCAAAATAATCTATAATGTCCTCAATTGTGGTGTCATATTTGACAACACTGAAAGGGAATCTGTAGTGTTTGCTATGGAAATTTCATCAATTTTTTTTTCACAAACTGGATGTTTGATTTAACTTATATTAGCAAAAAAAGAGACTTTTTAAATGCAGGGATTTATTAACTATACAGCACATGTGTTTCTCTTGGAAAATACATTTCTTAAATTTAGGGAAGTTTTAAAAAAGAAACAGAAAAGAATCCTTTTGATTCCTTTGGTGGGATCCCCTGCATGCTGGTCATCATGATGGGTCAGGCAAAGGTCAGTACTGACCGGAACATTGCTCTCTGCCAGGTGTACACACAGCATCATAGGTAGAATTAGTTCACCCACTGGGTAGAATCAGTTCCTGTGGAGGGAAATGCATTTTTTAATGCTTTTCTTCTTTCACTTACTTGTGAGGGTTTAAAGAACTATAGTAGAAGGAGATGGGTTCAAATCTCCTGTAGGTACTGTTTCTAGTCTTGAGAAACAGATTAGGCTACACAACTTTCTCAAGCCTCTGTTTTGTTCCTTGGTTGAAAACAGAGCTGAGTAACAACTACATCAGAGAGTTGAATAGTGAATGAATATGCATACTTAATTTTAGAGAGTTATTTAATTGTAGTAATTAGTGCTTAGCTTCCCTTTGGATGGGACGCAGTGACTGCACACTGACTGAATATACTGACGGTTAGAGGGAGAAGAAGGAATCTCCAAGACTTTGATTAAAGGACTTCATCTGGGATGCTGCTTTCTCTTTTCCAGCCCCCACCCTCACCCAAGTTCCTGACACTCTGAAGGATTTTCCAGGTTGATATTGCTATCATGGAAGGAGATAAAATGAGCAAGAAAGACAGTAGCTTCTGGCCATTCCCTGCCAGCTTTTGAGATGCTTAATTCGATATTTGGCTTAGTTAGGGACTACTGTTCTCTTGGTACGGCCTCAATCTACTAAAATGGGAAAAAGTATATTTCTTAAAATTCTTGGTGTTAGGTATGGAGAAAAATCTACAGCACTTGTCCCCATTTAGCCTGTCAGTGCTCAAGCTGTGGCTCTGTGCCGAGGGAAACTTCAAGAGGACTGAGAAGAGACAGTCTCTCCTGTCCACCCACCATTTTGTAGTGGTAAGATCTTGTCACAGCCATTTTTTAAAAGCTAAAAGATATGCATCCATCATTAATGTTTCATTAGTCTCTCCTTCAAAGTAACCTACTTTTGGGTCTTCTTCACCTAATGCTTTGTTAGAAAGTGGTACAAGAGACTAAAATACTACTCATTACAAAACTTCTAATTTTCCGTAGCTAAATACTATTCAGAATACAGGTAACGCCATGAGTAGTTTGCCTGGTGTTTGCTAAAACCAAAGCCTCAGACAGATGAGAGGGGCTGAACCTGAGCCGTGAGGGAATGTGGGCCAAGGGACTCTGTGTTTAGACAGATGGCTTCAAGCAGCACTAACCAGAGAAAGCAAGAGTCTTCTTGAAGCGCCACGTCCTGGGGCAGTGAGTACAGATATTTACACAAATCAGGTGAGGTCATGGGTTAAGCTAAGGCTGAAGACAGAATTCTCAGTCATCACCAACCACAAAGAGTTACTACGAAAGTAAAGTGGTTTTAGTCATAAGCTTGATAAATGGCCTATTTTTCTTAAAGAAGAGTATTTGTGAAAATGAAGTCACGTGAAGAAGAATGTCAACATAAGAAGCAATAGTGACAGATTCCAGTGGGTGGGAGTGGTGACAGGTGGTTTTCCTACTTCCTTGTTATCTTCTAACCATCACGTGATCTCAGGCTCCACCTGGTTTATTGACTGGGTTATACTTCATGCATCAGAGTGTCTGAAGATAGATTACTGCTGCCTGCCTCAGGATCAGAAAAAAATGGTATTGGCACTCGGTAGCAGCCTGCCCTGATCTAGAAATTAACTTCTCTAAGCTGTACTTGCTTCAGCTTGAATACAGTGCCAACCACAGTTATGTGACTTATTCTAAGATCAAGTGTAACCAACGGCCGTATTGTTTGAGGACTATTGTGGTATGTTAAGTTCACTTGCTTATAGCACCATTTTTAGAATCTGAGTAAATGAAGGTAGAAAACCTTCACCTTGTTCATCATAACTCATTCATTGTGTTTAGTTGTCTAGATTATAGTAGATCCAGAGTAATACTTTCATGTATACAGTGCAGTGGTGCTCGGTTCAGCCCATGGATTAAACACTTTTATTAGTTGGGTTTTCATGGTGCAAGATCAAAGACAAACATTGAACAAGTTATTATAGAAAGGAAAGTAACACTTGAACCTGTCTTGGATATCTACATCTATTTTTAAAATGTGGAAGATAGAACAATAAACTTAGGTAGCATAAGTCTGTATATTAGACAGCTGCCTCATAAGACCTTGAAAAAGTAGTGTTAATGTTAAGGGGCTGGAAGAGTTTTTCACAGTTCATGTAATTCTCTCACCGTCCCTTACAATGAGGCAGGACATTGGATGGAGATCTTTGGGACTGTTTGGCACAGTTTGCTTCTTTAAGATATGAATGCAGATCTGACAGTCTCCTCAGATAACCCAGGGCCTGATGTTCATGCAAATTTCATGGTCCCTTAAAAGGAAAAATAAATTCTAAAATACTTCCAGTTCTAAAAATCTTATACAAACCAGGCATGTGTCACACACTTGTAAGCCCAGTACTCAGGAGGCTGAGCCAAGAAGATCGCTGAATTTGAGGACAGCCTGGGCTACATAATGAGCTCAAGGCCAACCTGGACTATACAGTGAGACTTTGTCTCAAAAACCAAACCACCCCCAAAACACAACAAAAAATCTAAACACATAAACATAGATAGATATGCACAGTTTCAAAGCCTCTAAGTTTTGGAAGAAACTTATATGAATAGGGAGGCCTAAAGTATCAATTCTATCAGCTTTGTATTTTTAGGAGTGAGTCCTTTTCTCTGACTTCTTAGTCCTACTAGAACTAAGGAAATAGCTATTGCAGTTGTATGCTTATCTAAGATGAGAAAGAACCATAAATTCTAATTCCATTTATCATATTCTTCTAATCCAAAAACTTTATGAGTGGGTAGATTTTAAAATTTGTGTTAAAGACCATGCAGCTACCTGTAGAAGGGTCCTTCATCCAATTGCATGCACTGTACAGGGAACAGTGGAAATTCTTCGTCACTGCTTTCTACGATAATACACCATGACCTCTGGAAGTACCTACATGTATGGATTTTCTTTCTTTTGCTTCCTTGTGCCCTTCCCTCCTCTCTTTTCCTCTTTTTATCCTTTTTTCCTTTATTTTCTTTCCCCTATCTTTCTCTTTAATTTCCTTTCTTCCATCTTCTCCAACTCCTTTCCTTCCGGATACAGCTATTTTTCCTCTTTCTCCTCCTTCTTTGAAATATTTCTCTTCCTGACTGGAAGGCAAGGCTCATTGTTCCTGAATATCCTATTCATTGTTGTAATTTTTATAGGCTATTGAACAAGTTCAGGTTAATATGATCCCACTTAAGGATCCGAAGGCCTAAGAATTACTCAAGAATGGGCAGGTACTAAATGTGGGTACCTCTGATGGTATCCTAAACTCCGAACAAAAGGAAAAGTCATCAAAACGCACAGAAGTATAAAAAAATTCAGCGTTTAACTTTCTTCCTCCCTGAAGTGTTCTATTTCAGTTTTACTCAAACTGGTTCTCCAGATATATTTAGGTTCTTTGTGATTTTTTTTCTTTAAAAGTTGTTTTCTCAATACTCAAATCTAGAAATATTGTTTTAACTAAAAATTTAAAACATGAAATACTTTAGGTCTTAGCAAACGACATACACATAGTAAGAAAGCCATATTAACCAGATTTAGTAGATCTGCGACACTATTTCTGATCTCTAACTTTTTAAAAGAAATGAGATTTTATGTAAATAGTTAAAACCTTCCACAGGCTGCCCTTCTCTTTCTTCCTATCATGGAGTTCACCCTCGTGTTGAATTCACTTTGTGGTTGCATGGATGTTTTCTGTGATTGCATGTCATTAAATTGTCCAAAGCATGCATTTTTGTGCTACAAAAATGGATTAAATACCTACTGTTTATCCTCCTCTTTTGGATACGAATGGGAAAGGTCTCCCAGGCACAGAACAAGGGCACAGGAAAGAGATTAGTGATTAAGAGATTAACTAATTAATCACACGTTCAAAGAAGATTTACCAAGTAGTCACACAGTGCCAGTGCACATTTTCTCAGCGATATACAGTAAAGAACGCGTGATTGGCTCAGCACTTCTGAGTCTCCCAATCCTAACACAGTCTTGACATTATTGTTAAGTTCATAAATTAATTGGGATCTGATATTGAGAATTTTGTTTGTTTTTTTTTTATTTTAGAAACATAAAAGTACAAAAACATATTGACAAACAGACACCCATTATCATAGAAAATAGTACAATCACAACTAATCTATAGACAAGGTGATATGGTCTCAACAGTAGTTGTTGCTTTATCCATTGATATCTTCGAATTGTAGATGTATGGACCCATATACAGACATGCAAATTTAG